>WEKX01000967.1:0-17364 GCA_013390025.1 Pitta sordida | reverse complement strand
TTTTTTTTTTTTTTTTTTTACTTTCCAGATTCCAGATATCTAGTTAGGAGTATTTTTTTGAGAATATTGACTCAGATGCTATTGAAAAAGAACGTATTTTAAAATAAATGAAAATGATCTGTGGAGAATAACAATGAGGAAACAAAGTCCTGTTACGTCTAAGAGATCTATGAAACACATGGTGAATTCCCTTCTTGAGGTATTCAGTATAATTGCACTTCACAGATGTTTGTATTTAATGTCAGAGAGCTTTCTGACGTACAGTAATACCTTACCTCCAGACACCTATGCCAACAGAGCCTCCTGCTCAAGAAGCATCTGTCCAGGTGTGGTGAGTTTTCTGTGAAGCTGGTGGACCTGTACCTGTTTCTCTTAGTCATGGTCTAGGCTGTGCCACTAATTACTCTCAGTATAAACCCCATTTCTCTCCAAAGCTCTTAAAGAATTTTTTATTGTACTATATGAAATCTTGAAGATATTTTTGTCCATAAAACCTCTTTGATTCTAGTAATTCCTCATGAGGATACTAAAGCCACCACTCCAAACCAATTCAGCTTTGCACGGTCTTGAAACTAACAAATCATTCTATTGCACACAATTGAGTCTGGAGGAATTTCTTCCAAACACCCTGAAATCAGTCATGAAGAAGAAATATAGACAAAATAATTTCTTTTACAGACTTTATGCTCTACAAATACAAATCACAGTTCTCTAGGAAAATGTTAGTCTTTCATCTTTTTTGAGTAGGTGTCTCTTTTTTTCATATGGATTGTTCCAACTCCTGCTTCGTTTCTGTTGCCCTTTACTACTAAATTCCTAGAGGCTACTTTTTTTTTTTTTTTGTGGAGAAGGGCAGACATACTATACACAGACACCAACAGTGACTACATGGTTGCATGTTGATGTCTTTATTGTACTGTTTGATGCACTAGACCCCTGAGCTCCAAGTTTGATCCAAGTTATAATTAAACAATCTTAACATCTCAATGTCACTAAAGCAGCCTTTACAGCTGGCTTTATAAGTAATTTGTAAGTAATTCCACCTGCAATGGATCTCCGGTACATTTTTTTTTGAATGAGACAAAAGATTAATCTGTATACTGTTTAAAACTAGCACTGCATATTCTCCCAGCATATGATGCAGCTGTAGTGCCATGTGTTGTTTGCAGATAATGCATGATTGACTTTACATCTTTTTGTTCTCTTGTGTCATTTGATGACATGGATGAAAATAAAAGTATATATAGTAATCCCATACAATCTGTTGCTCTCACAACAGATAATGTAGCCTGTTCAAATGAGCAAGCAGAGGACCTATTTTGTCACAGAAACCTAAATGGCTCATGTCATGACTGGTATTTTAGTGCCACACTAATTACTGTGAACTAGCAGTTACTCCTTTTAAATGACTGATCTGTGTGTTAGTTTGCAGAATTCAAATTAAGATGCAGTGAATAAGATATCTTTCTCACAAAGAGATTTGTCTCCCACTAGTTTCATAGATGCTAAAAAACACCTTAAGAAAAAGCTGCTAACTACTCCAACACTCATTGAAAAGGAAGTTGCTGAGGAAAAAATTGAATTTGTGGGGTTCAGAAAAGAATAATGTCAAGTGGTAAAAGCTGGGAAAATTGTGTATATGCAAAATGTAATCCATGTAGATTCTGGAGGATTTTCATGTATTAGTCAAATCAGACTTTTAAATGTAGTTAGTACTGATGTAAATACTGCATTCTGAGAAGGACACGGAACAACAAAAACAAATTTAACAAGATGAATCAGATATTTTTTCCCAATAGTATATCAAGAAGTATTCACAAGCATTACCTCATTACCTCAGCCTAATTTTTAACTTGGCTCAAGCTTTGTACTTTCTGGTAGCCTTGTTGTCTGTAGCGTGCAATCAAGGATGAGCGCTTATTAGAGAGGAGAATGTAAGCCTGGAGATGTTTCTAGACTGTCACTTAATGCCTGTGTCCTTCAGGAGCTACCACAGCTCTAAATCTATTTACATTCTTGTCCCTTACTGGCTGTCACTTTCCTGACAATTCAACCATTTTATGAGGTTCTTTTTGAGGTAAGAAAATCTTTTGTCTACAATGCACTTTACACCTGAAGCTCCTCACATAATACTTCAAATGTCAAGAAGAATATTAGTTGCACTGAAGTGCTGGACCTTAAAAGTGTTTCAGCTGCAATCTTGACAAGTTGAAAGTTTATTAAGGCAAGTTTATATACGACAAAAACTTAATTTAAGCTATGCACTACCTAATGCTTTTCTCCAACGATGCCTCTCAAATGCCATCTTCTTGTTTATTGCCTCTTTCAAAAAAATGGAGAGCTGTTAACCTGGATTAGTAGCTGAAATGCTGGACTAGCAGAGCTGAGAAGAATTCTAATGAATAGTTTTACAGTCTTTGCACGGTGCCTGAGATCCATTTGTTTCACCACTTTGGAGACAAATACACTTCAGTGCAGCCATTTGTTCAAGTTGAGATTACCTCTTTGCCCTATTGCTGGCAAAGGCAAATAGGGAGAGATCCCAGAGTGAGAGTTTAGCCTTCATATAGACTGCTGGTCAGGATGGTTTGAAGGTGAAGTTTTGACTCTCGATCCAACTGAGAAATGTAGGGAAAGACATAATCTAACCCCTGATTTAATAGTTTCTTGGAAAAGTGAGGGAATGCATAAATGTAAAATATTACTCTAAATGAGTTTCCTAGCCATTCTCTGTGCAAAATAAACAGTGTGAGTAAAAAGTTTGTATTGTTTACTGGACCTATGTCATATTGACAATAATTACCTAAATAAAAGTTTATTTGTAGTACAATATGTAGGACAGAAATTCAGCAAGATATATCTATTTCAACCAATTATACCTTAAAAAATGCTTCTTGATAAAAGATAAAGCAACTGCATACTTTAAAAATAATGAATATTCCTACATTTAAGAAATAAAGGTATATGTCCCAAAATTTTGCAATGAGGGTTTGGGTAAGGGAGCCTGGCATCGATCAGTGAGTGGTGAGCAGTTATATTGTTCACCACTTGTTTTTTCCCCCTCCTTATTATTACAATTATTATAATAATTTACAATTATTACTTCATTTTTCTTTATTTTTGAGCCTTAACCTATTTTTGTCTTGGCCTACAAATTTAATTTTGATTCTCCTTCCCAATTCCACCAGCTTGAGGGTGTAGAGAGCAGAGCTGGGTGAACAGCTGCATGCTCTTAAATTTCTACCTCGGCCTAAACCACAACATTCTATATTGATAATTCCGTAGTTTAAGAGGCTTAAATAATTTTTTTCAAAATGGGAGTGACACTAGTTAATAATTATGCAGGTACATAGTAGGATTAATTTTTATAAGATATTCTGTTGGTACAGCTCACATTAAATATTTCATCAGAAAAACTGTAGTGAAAAAGAGTACTTTTTAAATATTTTGGAATACATATATTCATAAAATAATCTTTATTGAGTGAATTATCTGTAAACAGAGAACAATTATAAATATTGGTCTGCAGTTCCTGCGTCAAAGCTAAGTAAAGGACTCATCTGAACTGAGAAGTTCAGATGAGCAATATTTTTGTCAAAGCCTATGTCAAAACCTATTGTTCAGAAGAGCAATATTTTTGTCAAAACCTATGTCCATTCTTTCAGTTACACTCTCTCTTTTAGCTGAGAATGCTTACTTTTATGTATTAATTTATAAAACATTTTGGTACCATTCTATATGAAAATCTGTACACAACAACAAAGTATCATCATTACTCTAAGCTCACCTTTTGTCTTCTGTGCTATAAATTCTCACAGGCTATGTTTTTTAACAATTCTGCTCTTAGGGATGTTGAATATTTCAATTTAGAAACTACATTAATAGACAGAAAAAAAGCAACTATGCATGCACAAGTGTGTATCAATCAGATAACTTAAGACACATAGTTTTCAATACTATGAAGTAGCCAAATATTTTTTGGCACAATAAGAAACTTTCAGCCGAACAGTGGCTTGCTTGGCAAGGAATGAGGGGTATTCATTTTCATCTGCAGAAAGGCATGAAAAGATATTTGTTTCCACATTTTTACAAGAAATATGTTAATAATCTCTCTGCCCTATGTAGAAGACAAATGAATTAGAAGTGATGTTCTGGGATGACACAGCAGTGAGGAACATCACAGAAGGCCAGATACCTTCCTTGCTTGTTAATCTGAAAGGGGACCTGAAATCAAAAGTGAAATGAAATCAGACTGTAAACTGTATAGCTGTCATACAGGTTAATGCAGACTTTTGTCAGTTTATATAATTCTGAAACATTTTCAATTTGTCCTGGGACAAATTGCAATGGCAATTCACATGATACTACCTGCTTTCCCAAACAAACAAATTAATATCAATCATATCCATTTTGTGCACAATGTCAAATAAGTATAAGTCACAGATTCCTTATTCTGTCCTGAATTTAAACTGCAGCAATTCTTAGAGCAGTGGTCACTTATTACTAATTTCTTCTTTCTTTCATACCTTGTTGAACAATTGCAAGGCAGGTGAAAATTGTCTCTTACCTTTCACGCCTTGGCCTGCCTGCTTTTCTACCATATATCCCCACAAATGCAGGAAATAGTGGCTGGAATATTAAGATTGACATGAAAGGGAACTACTAAGAGTGAATGCATTTGGAAATAACAGACCAAAAGCAGAAGACAGTAATTTTTGTGTACAGATGACTTTGTTCATGTTCTTAGGATACCCAGTGCAACAGGGAATGGATAATGGGTTATTCCTAATGACTCACCCACATGGGATGGCGGACTCCATAGGGTTGTAAATCACATCCAAATTCTGCATGTTACATATTAACATATGAAAGGACCTGTAACCAGGACTGGGTAGCCTGTGTCTTCTGTCACCCAGTCCATCACCTGGGATCATGGTGAAATCTCTTAGAGGCATGTCCTTTGGCTGGAGGCCAGGTATTATTCGAAATAGGAATTCTGCAGGTCTCATGAGTATATACAGGTAGGAAAATAACATGTGAGTGAAATTGGCTTGGGTTTACAGTTCTCCATCTCTCCCTGTAGCTTTGCTACAATGCAGCAACATTATTTCCTATATGACAATAAACAAACAACAAATAGATTGGTTTTTTTCAGATAACTAGGCATGGAAATGAGGAAAATGAGGGTAAATTCCAATATAGAAAGAAAAAATTAAAGCTGCTTTCTGACTTAATGACTGTGGTCTAAAAATAATTTTTTAAATAAAAAGGGAATGGCTGATCCACAACCTTCATTAGTGTTTGGGGACTGAATTTTCTTTCTCATTTCAATGGGTGGAGGAACTGAATCCCAAGAGGGGTTAATCAATTTCTTCTATAGCTGAATAATGCTAGGATTTAAGATTCAGCATTTCCCACTGAGCTGACAGTAGGAAGTTATTAAGTACAGGACTGATTTAAGGCATCTTGCTTCTCCTTGTACTTTTCTGAATGCCATGCTAAAGTGTTCAACACTCTATGCAGGGTAGAATGGCTTAACAGAGTCTCCTGAACTCCCTTTCAGCTGCAGCTGCTTTGAAATCAGATACTGGCCTTCCAAGTTCTTTGTTCTGGCCTTGACTCCTCTTGATCAGCCGATGAATAGTACTTCTGGGTGAAAATTCCAGAGATGTATTTATCCAAGTCATTTAATCCAAATCTGTGTGTTGCAGTTGTCTTCAACTTTAAATACATCACACTGATTTTAGATGATAGTTCATTTATATGTATTTGGTAAGAATTCTCTGAAACAACTTCTGCATGTTGGGGATTCGACAGGAATGAATTATGACCAACTAGAGATGTCATGACATTATAAACACAAATGAATCAATGCATTAATAAATTGCAAGAACCTGAAAAAAACATCTCCTGAAAAAGCTGAGTGAAGAATTTTACTGAATGATTTTACTTTAGAGATTTTTCTCCTTGAATAATGAAAAGAATAGCCTATATGGGCTTAATTATTTCCGCTCCCTGTCTTCATTTGCTGCCAGAAAAAATTAATAAAATCAGAATAAAGCTTCCTTCTGATATGACAACTACATAACAGCTTATAATATTACTATTAATGTCTTGAATGTAGATGACATAACAGAGGCAAAGCTTATTCAGCTGTACCTAGCAATGTCCTAATGATGTCTGCTAATGCTAGAGTAGCTAAGATCCTTTGCCTTGTAGAAAAGGCATGCATTTTTCCTGTTAAAGCAATAACTATGCATGCCATGGGCAAATACAATTTAAGCAGCATTTATAAAATTGAGAGAGACATTTGGGTGTTCAGGAATCTCTTTTTTCAGGTTCTCATACTTGATAATGTCCAAATAAACCCCCCCCCCCCCAAAACATCAAACTCAATAATGACAATTAAAGCATATGTTTTTATTATTTAACAAACAGTACTTCTCTAAAGTGATGTCATTACAATTTTACAAAACAGATTCATCACAAGAGTTTGAAGACAAATTATAGTATCACTTTTATGTTTTTAAAACTTATGTTCACAGGTTCACAGGTCATTCTAGGTCATTGTCTAGAAAAAAATACCAGCAATATTTGAAACATTTGATGTATATTCATTCACACTACTACATTAGTTTTATTGTGTTAATACACCTTTCCTTTGTAAACAACAATGAGGTCACCTCTGAGCCTCCTCTTCTCCAGGCTGAACAATCCCAGTTCCTGTAGTCGCTCCCCATAGGGCCTGCCCTCCAGTCCCTTCACCATCCTCGTTGCCCTTCTCTGGACCCTCTCGAGCAGCTCAACATCCCTCTTAAACTGGGGAGCCCAGAACTGCACACAGTACTCAAGATGAGGTCTGACCGGCGCTGTGTACAGGGGAAGGACAACCTCCCTGGACCGACTGACCACGCTGTTCCTGATGCGGGCCAGGATGCCATTGGCCTTCTTAGCCACCTGGGCACACTGCTGGCTCATACTGAGTTTCCTGTCGATCAGTACACCTAAGTCTCTCTCCACTTCACTAGTCTTGAGCCACTTCTCCCCCAGCCGATTCCTTTATATGAATGCTCTTTATATTTACCTTGATATTTCTGTGACTGCCATAATACTTGACTGTGTAATAAATTCTAGAAAATTATTTTACTGATAGCAAAATTGTTGAAAAAGACACTTCTAAGCAGTGGAACAGGATGGTAGAAGAAAATTAATTTGAAATCTGTCACCACATATTCATATTGAAATAACATATTTATGACACATATCCAGTTATTTATTAGAAAAATAGAAGACCACTGAAATTAATCATAAAATATTTGTTGGACTGTAATCAAGCAGATTCCAAGTACGGATTATGATTTAAACGTTTATATTACTTTCAGTAGCTACAGTCTTTGTGACAAATCTGCAGACTGTCTCAGGTCATGACAATAAGAGTTTCTTTACTTGTACAGTTTCATTGAAAGTAATATAACAACTACTATGAATTCCAAGCTACTATGAATAATGCTTTCTAAACATGCTTTTAGTTAGCTAGGAATAAGGGGAAGACATTAGGGTCCAAATCAAAACCTTACCAGTTTCATATTTTTCAGGGCTACCTAAAAAATCACTTGGGAGTTGGACTAGATGATCCTGTGGGTCCCTTCCAACTCAGAATAACCTGTGAACACTTTATAACTAGTGTCAAGGAAAGTTTGTGTCTCTTGTGGTTTTTATAGATTATTTTACATTGTTCAAATAAATACTACAACCGTATGGGATCCCAACATCAAAATTGATAAGGAGAACTTCTATTAGTTAAAGGAGGCAATTCAAAGAAGGGAGTGTTAGCTTAATCTTATTACTGAGTTTGTACCTAGAGAAAATTCTCCCCACCCCCGCAAAAAAAAAAAAGGTAGGATGTTTTTGTTTCTTCTATGTTTGAAATCCCAGTCCTGCTATAATTTTACTATAATGTATTTATTTTCTTTACTTACTTTATGTAAAGGACAATTATAGATACTACTGTATAGATGTTTTCAGAAATTATTACAACAAATTCTGAAGTTGTAGTGCTGTAGGCAACATATAAAATAAACCTATCTCTCTTGAGTTAGAAAGCTAAAGAGTTTTGCTAAGTTGTGTGAAGTACCCTAATATTCCTCAGTAAGAAAAAAATTATTCCCTAAAAGCCTTTTTGTTAAAATCTGTGACTGGCATATAAACTGAACAAATGCAGCTCTGATCAAGATGTTCTTTGGATTGTTTTGGTTTACATAAAACTCAGATATAGTTTTCTTTTTCAACTTGGTGTCTAAGTAACATGAAAGCTGTTTCATGCACTATGACAGCATGTTACATACCATGCTAAGTTATTCTTAAAAACTTTAAGGAGTCATACCTAGAATAGCTGACAGGAGAATCGTTATCCTAACAGATCCACCCTCCTCATTAGCTGTGTCCCCATTTGTCTTTACTTCATCTTGAATTACTGAAATTGCACTAAGTAAGCTTAACGCTAATTTGCCAAGAAAATGGAATTATGGTTGCTTGCTGTATGTAGACCTTATATTCATCACAATTCTTTTTCTGAGTCAGTGATACTCACTAGGCCATAAGTAATGGTGTGAAGCTAGCTTTCTGCAAATTATAAGTTTTTTGAGCTTAAGAGCTTTTCTTTGAACTTGAGTAAAGTGATTCATATGCTAATTAATGCTTTTCTGAGTGTGAATATTAGACCGTATTTGTTGGTTTAAAAATATGTTTTTAGCTGAGATACTGAAAAATGTAAAACCCTAATTGTACAATGTGCAAGTTTTCTCTGTGTCTCACTGAAGCACTTTCAAATGAATTTTGAAGGAGGACATGATAAGATTTGTGGGGGGCACTCTACTGTAAGTCAATTCAGGGAGACTTAGTACCTCCTCTGTACAGTTCCAGGCTACAGTGAAAGATCTAGCAGCTTTATAAATGAAAGGACAGGCAGTTCTCAGCTCCCCGCTCAAACTACAGGAAGACAATCACTGTGTCCAGTTGTGATTCTGCCTATGTACATTCACATCTTCTGAGAAAAAATTATTTTCATCTCTTTTCCTCACTCCCCATCCAATGAACATGGCACTGAGGCCATGCCATTAAAAATGCAGCTGCACTGGGCACGGTTTCAGGATGGAGGATCATCGGCTCCCTAAGATTGTGCTTTATGGTGAACTCACCACTGGCTGCCACAATAGAGGACCCCGGAGAGGATATACAAGTACTCCCTGAAACAACATCTCAGTCTTGGCCATATTGATTACCATCAGTGGTCCACTCTGGCCTCAAATCAGGAGACACGGAGATGCACCACCTATAATTCTGCTACCTTCCTTGAAAGCTCACGTGGAATTAATCTCAAGGAGAAAAGAGAACACAGAAAGAACAATGCCTCGATAGTACTGCCTAAGGAGACTTTCTGCTGTGCCTTTTACACCGAGACTTGTCTATCCCACATCGGCCTTTTTGGTCATCAACATGTTTGTAACAAGTGTGGGTAGAGCCCTTCTAGTATCTTTATTCGAGAAGCCTAGTTATGATGATAATGATGATGATGATGATGATGATAAGGTTTCCTCAACATTCACAGAATCACACAGAATCACAGAATATTATGAGTTGGAAGGGACCCACAAGGATCATCTAGTCCAACTCACCGTATTCATCAACAAGGTTTTAAATCCAGCCAATTTTACTGACATCCTACTATACAGACACAGAACTGGAGGTTACTTAAGAACAGTAATTTAACCACACTAACTTCTAGGTGTTACACTATTTTGATAGATTATGATTTAAAGTTTTTATATGAAAAGTGTGAGCATTCTTATTTGCAATATTAAATGCTTATCCCAGGAGGCAAACAGAGACAGTACACTTAGTATTGTCTCAATGAGGTTTTCCTGACGTAAAGTTATATGATATTATGTAGTAGAGGTCTGAGTTTGAGGCTTGACGCCTTCGTTACTGATATGCTCTTCTTTCCCTGCTGTTACTCTCTAGCAGACAATATACAACTATTGGTTTTTTTCTTCTTCTTTTTTTCCCCCCGACTCAGTTTACTTTTATTTGCATCATAAATGGAGATAAGGGATAAATCACTGATCCAATGTGCAAGCAGAAAATTAGGAAACATAGGCAAACACCTGAAAGGAAATCTGAGCAGGGTAGAACTATTTAATTAGCAATATATGCTACAGCATGTAAGAAGATTTATGACCAGCTGTATTGTATCAAACACTGAGAGATTAGGGTTACATACTGAAACGTTATAGCATATGTAGAAATCATTCAAAGAAATTAATCTTGAGTCTTCTCCTTGAGCTTCAATATTTATTACTTCTAAGCCTACTCTTTCTGCAACATAATCTATAATAAAAGAAAATGTTACTGCTTTTGTAGAAACTGTAAGGAACTGTTCAATGATTAAGCATACCTGGAACTTCTCATTCAAAAGTAATGCTAAGAGGGAACTAAAAATAAAATAAAACAGAGATATAAGTAGGGAAGAATTTAAATAAATCAGCTAACCCCAAAGTGTCAGGTTCTGTTTCGTTTCGTGCTTAGGTGGCAGGTAGAATTAATAAATAAATGAACTATCAAGCTTGGAATTGTTCCTGTATCATTGCTCCAACATGCCAGGGGACACAAGTGTCCTGGGACACATTAACAGGATACATCCCAGGAACAGTGGAAACAGGATTATTTCATTGTCTCTGCGCCACTTCTTTGTTTAAGCCTATTACTTATTCCCATTCACAGAACTATTCCAAATCTTTCCTGATGTCGTTTTAGGAACTATTTGCCTACAGTGCCTACTCTGCTTATCAAGTCCTACCACACCCAAGTACTATGAATCTTAAACAAATTTACAGAAAGAGCCTTTCTTTCTTTTTATCAGGACAATGAAGGTGACTTCTAATGCATTTGCAAAGAAGTTTGCATGCAGGCAATTTTTGCCGCATCAACTCTGCTGCTGGCAATTTCATATGTGTATTAGGAATTGCATATTGGAATGGTCTGCCCAGGGAGGTGGTGGAGTCGNCCCTTCCCCCTAACTGAGGACGATATTCTGGGAGGGCACACAAGCAGGCCAGCTGACCAAGACTGACCAAAAGGATACTACATACCATATGACGTCAGTTCAGATATAAAAGCTGAGGAAGGGAGCAAGGACAGGGGGGCATTAATTGTTCTTGATAGCTGCTTCCTAACACGTATAGGAGCCCTACTTCCCTGGATGTGGACACTTCTGCGGATGGGGCAGTAGAGATTAGCTCCTTTGCTTTGCTTCTGCGTGGGCTTTTGCTTTGTTTTATTTGTGCTCATATTAAACTGCCTTATTCCAAACCACCCTTTGTATATCATCTTATTATTGAGACTGAGTGACCGTTCGGGCCCCTGGCATTCAGCTGTTTGGGGAAAGGTGAACTTCAAACTGCTAGCAATGTGCTTAGCATTGAATAGGATATACAGAGTGCCCCAGGAAGTCACCAGAGGATGGGTCTGGGCAGGCACTGCGCCCCTGCCCCATGTCCTGGGACCGCGTCCCCGCCCCGTGTTCCGGCACCATGTCCCAGCACTGTGTCCCGTCCCCACAGGTGGGCTGTGGCAGTGGAGTCAGCATGTCCCGCTGACATGCCGTGGCCAGCCCCACTGCCCTGGGGCACTTCCCTTCCCTGCCTGTAGTCAGGGAAACAATAACACAGATGCACGCACACAAGCACTGCCCGCTCACAGCATGCAGGTGCTCCGCACACACGGGTGGGCGAGCAACACTCAGGGACCTAGATTAATTAAGCGTAGGCAGGTGGAGGACTCATCCCCACCTGGTGCCTCATGCTGCACAGGGCTCTTCTCTGACTTCTACAGTGGTCGTCCCTGTCCCACAGCCTCCGGCGTCACCGCGGGGCCGGCCCAGTCCCGCTCCAGAGGGAGAGCCGGCACCGCCCCTCAGCAAAGTAGAGTCACTGCGCATGCCCCAGCCAGGGAACCTCGCAAATGCTTGAAACCGGACTGCGGGAAATTTATATCGCAAATCGCCAGGGTCGCAATGGCAAGGTCGCGATGCACCGGGGCTGTACTGTACAATTAATATGGTATATAGCAACCATAGTAGTGATGATGTAAAGTATTATGTAGCAATTTACATAGTACAATTCAAATTATTGGCAATTCTTATCTAAAATCAAATCCTCTTGAACTACACATTGGACTTCTGCATCTTACGCATCAAGTGCATCCAGCGAGCAAAAGCAATTCCATGGTCAGGGTTTGCCTTTGTCTGGGTCAGGAAAACCCCAGGATGTTTCCCCCAGCATAATGTTATGTGCACTACAGGATCCTTATTGCCTTCTATATTACATAAGAGTTCTGATTAGGCAGGGCCAGTTCAATTGTCAGATCTCCTAACATTGACTGACGTAGAAGATTTTGCTAAATATGTATCCCGGTATATGCACCAACATTTGATCTCAGTGTTATCTTTAGCAGTCCAATGTTGGACTAGATGATCTTTGAGGTCCTTTCCAGCCTTATCTATACTGTGAATACTGTATTGTTTCATTTTCCTGGAGGCTGGTGCATGGTAAGGGGATGTGATAAATCCACTCAATGCCATCCTTTTTAGCCCAGGTGTCTTTGAAGTAGTTTCAGAAATCCATTATCTGACTCAATTCTTTCTGGGATGGCATGGAACCATAAGATCTGTTTTCCAAGGCCCAGGATAGTTTTCTAGGCAGTGGTATAGACACAGGGTATGTTTTCTGTCATCCAGTGGTTGCTTCCAGTGTTGTTAGCACATGGTCCTTGCCTTGGTAGTTTTGTGGGAGTGTTACAGAATCGATTAGACCTTCCCCTTCCCATCTATTTATTACAGCCATTTTACATCACAATTCCCATTCAGAGATAAACTGTGTGATGGTGTCCATGGTAAAGTCCACCCCTCAATAATGAGCCCACTTATATATTGTATCTCTTCCTTGGTGGCCCAAGGCGTCATGGGCCCACTGAACTACGTATAATTAATTCATCCTTATGTTACCAGTCCAGATTCACCTGAGGCAGTTCAATCTTAGCAACCTGAAACAATTTGTGATTGTTTTGATGGTTCCTCAATGGCCTAACTCCTGGGTATGTGACCATCTAAGTGACACACTTTTAGAATTAAGTTTTCCTCCCAGGCATTTTATCTTAGCGTAATACAGCAGGTCAGAAAGGTTTGTCTCTGTACCGCCAGTTCATCTTCTAACACTGCTGTAGCCACTCCTGGAGGGTATTAGACACAATTCATGAGTCAGTAAAGATCTGGAACACTGGCCACTGCTCTTGGTCAGCAATATCTAAAGCAAATTGGAGAGGCTTCACTTCTGCAATATGAATTTAATACTTGTCAGGAAAACCAAAGAAATTAAATCCATCAAAAATAAAAATTAAATCCATCAAAAATAAAAATAAACTATAAAAATAGTCAGAACTCTGTTTATTCTTGTTTTTATTCAAAGTATTGGCAGCTACAAAATTATTTGATCCTTCATCATTTTACTTTTAGTTATGATGCTGTAAACAACTTTCACAGAGCTTGCATGAGTACTGTTATCAGCAGAGAGAACTTTGCTAGCATTTCCAATAAAATGAAGCTACAACATCTGTGTGGGGGAAAAAGTCATTCATGTTTATAAACCATCCATTCCTCCACTTGAGAGCTTTTTCCAAGAAACTGAAGAATTTCTTACTATGTATATATGGTATATATTGCTTTTTAAAGGAAGATAATTCCTTGGGACTTTGTAGATTGGTATGAAAATACAAATATTTCATCATATTTTGTTATGGCAGGACAGGTAAAAATGTGTCTGCAGAACATTGCAAACTATCACTGGTAAATATCACTTGTATTCCTTTTACTAACCAGGATTTAGCAAATGTATGTTCCTTAAGAGCTTCTTTAGAAAAAATGGAAAGGACATGGACTTAGGAACTTCATTCACCATTTAAAAAGTATAGGTCTCCAGTGCTCAAATAAATAATTAGCATCACATAATCACCATAAAATATTTATGTTCATATGAAATAAAATATTATTTTATAATAATCAGTACTCAGTAATAACTAATGTGATGAACTTAATATGAGCCAGCAGTGTGCCCAGGTGGCTAAGAGGGCCAATGGCATCCTGGCCTGTATTAGGAGCAGTGTGGTCAGTCGGACTAGGGAAGTTATACTTCCACTGTACTCAGCGCTGGTTAGACCACATCTTGAATACTGTGTCCAGTTCTGGGCTCCTCAGTTTAAGAAGGATGTTGAGCTGCTTGAGAGGGTCCAGAGAAGGGCGACAAGGATGGTGGAAGGACTGGAGGACAGGCTCTACGGGGAGCGGCTACAGGAACTGGGGTTGTTCAGCCTGGAGAAGAGGAGACTCAGAGGTGACTTCATTGCTGTTTACAACTACCTGAGAGGAGGTTGCAGCCAGGTGGGTGTGAATCTCTTCTCTCAGATACTCAGAATAACCTGTGAACCTGTGAACATAGAACAAATCAATGTCTCTTCATTATTTTTCACATAGATTTCCTACCAGATTCCATATAAAGAATAATAAGTATATTACAGAATATTTTGCTGTTGTGTAACTGCTGTATTTTGGAATTTGTCAAGTCAATGAGTAAACTGTTTACCTTCCTGTTTTCAGTCATTAATGGCTATATACATTTACATATATGTAAATGTATATGTTTATTTATACATATATTTTTGCATGAAATTATTACAGTTATCCAAAATTTGTCTTCATGGAACACTGCCAAATTTTGTATGCTAGGGCTGACATTACCTGACAAATATATATTTATGTTGAAAAACCAGTACATTTTTCAGTCTTAAATTTCAAAATATAACTCTGACCACACTGACATTTCAACTGGCAGGTGAAATTTATCTTGGAATCGCTTCCGTGTCAGGTATGTGTCTTTTACTATTTCATGACAATTTAGTCCAATGTTTTTATTTTGAAAGCCAACCTTCAACAAATGCTTCTTAGTATTTAAGAGCTGAAATCTTTAAAAATTCCATTCTCATTGAGCTTATCCACTGTTTCATAGATGATTGCTTGCAATTATAATTCCGTATTTCCTGAGGAGACAGTACTAGCAATAAGAGTGGGAACCAGCAGAGTATTTACTTCAAGTCTCAAGTGTTTGGTCAGAACAAGCAGGAATTTGAAGTGTCTTACCCTGAAAACACCACATGATGATATATGCTGGCAGTACCTAGGGATTGTTAAATTGTTTTGTGTTTTTAAAGCCTAAAGAACATAATAACATTCCACAGCCCTTGCAACAAAGTTCTCTGGAAAAAGTAATAGACATCCATGTAATCAAGACTTCATTATAATATGTGGGTGCAATGAATGTAATGGCCACTTACACTGGCAACTTTGAAATCATTGACATTTCAACCTTAGTTTCTTTAATGCAAGGCAAGTATTTGTATGCATAATTTGGTATAAAATGAATGAAAACTGCATATGACTTTTCAGTGGTACCAGAATGATACTCACTGATGAGCCAAATAACATTTACAACATTTTGGAGTGAAGGAACAGCAGATGAGTCCTTCATAAGGGCTTTGAGACCTGTTAAATGTAAGATTTAAAGTTAGCCTGGAAAGACTGCTATTGTGCATTTGTTTTCTGCAACAGAAACTTTTTAAAATTTGTGCATGGAATTGATTTTTCAAATCAGTGAATACAGTCTTTGACAGATTTGTGACAGAGAATGAACACATCATTGGAGACTATAATCTCCTTTGGGCAAAAACTACTTTGAACACTTCTGAGGATGAGACTGTGGAAGGAGGTAACCTGGAAAACAACAAAGGAATAGTTGCTGCATTTATGCTTCATGATTCTGGCTAGTTATGTAGGTGGGGTTTTTTACACAATATCACGTATTATAGAACACATTTTACTGTGTAGTTGAGGGAAGAGGGGTTTGTCCCCCATCACTATTTTTCTTATTTTAAATTAAATAACTGGTAATTTAATGAGGTGCCTGCCAGTTTTAGTCTTAAGGGAAACTGAGTAGTTATACTCTCTTACCTTCTCCATTCATATCTCTCTTCATGTCTTTTACAAAGTGAAGAATGTTAATATATGTGGTTTGCCCCACATTTTCACTTTCGGCTATCCTTTGACTATGGCTTCATATTGATTGGCATTTTCAGAGAATAATCCATGAATTCAAAATCCATTTCCTGACTATCAATACATTATGCAAAGCCAAAACTGTATATATTTAATTAGCAATATTTTCTTCCTATGCAATCAATTCACACTGGTTTTTATCTGTTCTTTTATCACTATTTCATTTAGTGGCTTTGAAATAATTCTGCTGCTCTTCATGGTCAACTGTTTCTGAATGTTTTAAATTTGAAGAACAGAGGTACCAATATAGACTTCTATAGGTAATCTAATAGCTTTATTTGTTTTTTATGTTGTTTGTTTTTCATCAGATATTAATTGATGAGGAATACAATCTCTCTTATGCCATGGTAGCATAGGCTGTTTGCTCTTAAATTAAAAAAAACCCCAAACCTCATTACAAATCAAATATAGTGTACCAACCTTTTTTTTTTTTTGCAAATATTATGACAAGTAATGGAACACAGGGTCACCCTGTTGGGCAGATGGCAAAGTGCAAAACTGTGCAAAATTCTTCTGTCATTTACCAGAATCAGAAACACAGTGTCCAAGAATGTTTTGGCAACTGTTTCAAAATATGGCTTTTTAATAAGTTATTAATAAACAACTATTATTAAATTGAAATCTAGAAATAAGCAAAACAAGGTAGCATTTGGTAAAAATCACTTCTAAATTGTGAACCAGTACAGTTCCTGATAACAGCCATACACATAGACAAGATCTTCAGGCAGGCAATAAAATGTTTTCAGGAATTTTGTAGTGCTCTAGATTTCAGAAGTTGTTGCTCAACTCCATATTCTTCACCTATCTTCTTCTGCCTATCCTTTAGGGAACGTGGGTAGAATAAAATATAATCTGAGGCATCTTGATTACCTGCAGCCTTCTCTCAACATCTAAGAAGTTCCCTGTATCTATGATCAGCCATTTTCTGAATTTCCACTTGAAGAATCCAATAAGGTTGTGGAAATAACTTTCCTAGTCCCTGTTAGCAGTGGCCAAATCAGACAGTGAGGTCAAGATCTACCTTATGACCCTTAATTATAACAGGTGTATGAATCAAGAAAATGGACTTCCACAGCTGCAACCCATGGCAGAAGTCCAACACAGAACACAGCACAGAGAAATTTGAGATAGGAAAAATATAAATAGAA
>WEKX01000963.1:80973-120752 GCA_013390025.1 Pitta sordida | reverse complement strand
ACCCCTTCCCCGCCGCGGAGGAATGGTGACCATGTGTAGTGGCAGCAGCCAGGTTTACGAGCCCACTCTGACTCAGGAGACCCCCCCTCACCCCAAGAATCTGTGGGCTTCTCCGGGCTGCTGCAACTGCACGCTCAGAACCCAAACCCTGCGCCACTGCTCCCTCCCCTCGGCACCGGTGCTCGTGCCCATGGCATCCCGTTGTGGCATCCTGGCCCCATGCTGACCCACCGGGCCTGCCAGCACGGCATGGCCACAGGGCCAGGATGCCATGCTGAGGCTGCCAGCACCCGATGCTCAGCCCGCCGGGGCTGCCGGCGCAGGCTGCCAGCACGGGGCGGCCACAGGGCTAGGACGCCACACCAGGACACCCGGGCATGAGCACCACAGTAGGGGGGAGGGAGCACAGGGTTTGGGCTGTGAGTGCGCAGTCACAACAGCCTGGAGAGGCCCACAGATTCTTGGGGGTGGGGGTCTCCCGACTCAGAGGGGGCTCAGAAACTGTTCCCTTTGCTCCCCTGTGCTCAGAGAGCCTGGGGGGAGAAGCAGAAAATTGTCCGCAGCGCTCTGGAGTGCTGGGGGTGGAGCAATGGGCGTGGCCTGCATGCATATTAATGACCTGCGCATCTTTGCAAGTTTGGCTTTTTGCGAGGCCTGTGGCATGACCCATTCCTCGCAAATGAGGGGGTACAACTGTATACACTTTTAAACATGCCTAGGTCATAACTTCTCCATACAATATATTAATGATTTAAAGCCATACTTAAACTTTTAAACACACTTACTTTCCTGTACATGTGCTTGAAAATTCTTATAAATAAAAGCATTAGAGTTTATTGAGGTTGACAGTTGTTTTCTCTTATTTTGGGACATCAACTATTTTTATTGAAGGAAATTGCTACTTATGTCTACTTTTAAAAAAAATTAGAATTTATCAATAGAATTTCTTCGCAGATCTACTGGGTTTTATAGGTTATATCACTGTTTGTTGTCCAGATATTTTTGTTCACTTTGACAGGATATATGTCACTCATTTTGGTGAAAAATTAAGAGCTAATAGGGCTTCGAGCCGAGTTATGATGTTTCTGTTGTTTGTAAAATGAATTAAATAGTACGCTTTCTGGTTTCTGCTTGGACCACCACACTGTGAGTGCCACAGACTTTCCAGCAGTGATGGGCACAGATAAATTACTACTGATGAGCATCATATGTGGGGTGCCCTAAAAATACCCCCTCTTACGGAGGCAGGACCCTAAAATGCCTGAAGTCTTAACTCATTTATCTGTTCAAAGCACCAGCAAAAGAAAATTATGGAATTGCTTGGGTAGTGTTTTCATTTGGATTTTATATGGCTTCAGTGTGGCAATTAGTAATTTTAGAGAATAAACAAGATGACAACTGCTTAGCAGCAGAAGGCAGAAAGTAAGAACTCATCAGTGCTGCCATACTCCCACTCCCATTGTCCCATTCACATTATTTCGGTCACACATCATAACTGGAAGTTAAGGCAACTGCTCTTTTTTACACAGCATAAAGATATACAAATAACAAGCATTAAATAAGAAACATTGCACCACATTAAGATTAACAAAAGTAATAATGCTGACCTTGCTAGCACTCAAGTCTTTTCAACCGCGAATAATCTTCCATCCTGATAGAGGAGAGCAAGACACATAATCCTCTAGCATGTTCATGATAGAAGAATTGCCACTCTTTCCCAATTAATTATTATCTGAGTCAGTTCCCTTGTACTCAAAAGATTATTTTTTTTGCCAACTAAAACTTGCCTTGTACAGATTGGAGCCAGATAGAGTTCTCTCAACTTTGGTCCAACAATAGTGCTTGCATCATGTCTCATTGGCCCAGGGTCAAATACCCCCTAAATGGAAGTTGGGTGCTCTTGCCCTACTATCTTAAAGAAAAGCATATCTAGATATTATTGAAGCTTTCTGTTGATCAAAGCTAATGTCTATTTGCAGTTTTTGTAAACATACTTTAGGTAGAGCTTTAGCATGGTATGAAGATTAATGACCCTTTAGAGGACTCCTGCAGATTTCATTTATATTCTCCACGCTATGCTTTCACACTTTCAGAGTGCAGTGCTGAACTTCTGAACCACTTTGTCAACCTTGTTAATTTGACAGTGATTTACACCTCTCTTAATTCATACTGGAATATTTTCAGCTGTAGCTCTTTGTTAGTTATTCCACTCAGGAGGGGAAATCCTTATTGCCACAGCACAAGCTCTCAACACATCCAGCTGCATAAATGACCTTGACTAAGAGCACCCACTTTTTCAGCCCTTATTGGTACCCAAGTGTGTGTATAATAGAAGTCAGGTGCATTGTATCTTCTGTTTCCATTTCTCACTTAGACCTGGGACTAAAATCTTTCTTTTCCCCCCTGAAGGAAGAAAAAATATAATCCTCCTTCACAGAGAAATATATACTGTGAACCCCCATTACTCGCGGGCTGTTGGGTCTGGTCTGCCTTCCGTGAGTTGTGAAATCTGCAAAGATAGCGAACCCACTATGTAGTCGAGTACTCCATGCCCGTAGCCACGCCCACACCCCATATTAAGCCTGAGAGTGGGGCTTGTCTCAGTTGTCTGGCTGTGTTACGCCAAGGCGGGCGAGGGGCGAGGGGCAAGCCTGGAGCCACGGGGCCGGCCCCGAGCTGGGACCTGAGAGAGGGGCTGGCGGTGAGAGCCAGCCGAGTGGCGGGCACAACCCCTGGCACACAATGGCACACACACAATGGCAGCCCTGTCACCCCATCTTGTAGCCCAGCAGAGGACAATTCCAGCCATGCAAAAACACACATTTACACTAAACGCATCCCAGGCGCGTCGTGCTGGNCTGCTGCCACTGCGCATGCTTGCACTGCGTCCATGGTGGTGAAGCTCAGGGGCTGCAGCAGGGAAGGGATGTCCCCAGGCTCTGATTGGCACTCTTGGAGCCTGGAAAACCTTAACTTTGCAACACTGCAGCACCCGGGGCCCTTTATGGTAGGAGGTGGTGTTGGTATTGGGCTTTCTTTCCCTTTAACTGCAGTGGCTACGATATGTACATCCACCAGTTCCTAGTGTGGGAGCGGCAGTACTGGCCATATGGACCTAGCAGAACACCGCTTTCCCCTGCTGCAGTGGAGGCAGGGCATGGGGGAACTGAAGCCTCCTCCTGGCGCAGCAACTGTGGTGGCAGTGTGGGCACGTCCCAGCACACAACGCTTGCCCCACCACTGCCATGTGCAGCACTTTCCTGGGTCTCCATCATCACCAGGTGCACCGGATGAGACAGTCAGCTGTGTTTATGTTCATGTGGGGTTTGTTTAATGACTAGAAAAAAAAGTTGGGAGTTCAAGGTTATGCCTAATGAAATTCTTGCAAAGGCTGACAGTTACACCTGTGGTTAAACCAGTGTACTCTGACAGCATATACAAACAGCATTCAGCACCTCAATTCTGCAAAGCTGTACTTGCCCTTGTACTGGAGATACTGACAGTGTCTCTGGAAGGACAGGTTTCTAAGCCAGCAAGCTGCAGAAACATCTGCAACTGCTGCAAATATTGCTGAACTGTATTTCATCTTGGAGAAGAGGCTAAAGCAAGGACTAACTGCTTCATGGGGCACCACTGATTTTACAGAAGTGATGTTTGAGGAAATTTCTGTTGTCATGGTTTAGGAATGGAATTACAGTCATTCCTCAGTTATTTGTGTCTTTTTATTCGTGGCTTCTCATACTCGCATTTCTAGTTGGCACATAAATTTGTAAGAAATACAGTTGTTTCATGAAGGCATGTTATTATTTACATTTCCATCAAATTGAGGTAAATTGTGAGACAGACAGTATATCCTTTTTTTATGTACTGTCATTTAAAATTACTTTTTGAGATCAACAGATTGTAATATTTTTCTTTTACTACCACTATATTAATTTAGTTTGGTATTCGTGGGGCAGTTTCCTGGGTCAGGGACGGGGGCACGGTGCTGCCATTGTGAGCTCCCTTCCCGCAGGGCGGGGTGAGTCCCGTCCCATAGGCACCGCGACACTGCCCCTCGGCAGAGCAGAGTGACTGTGCATGTCTCAACCAGCTAAACTCGCCGACCACTGAATCATAATTGCGAAAAATTTGCTTCGCAAATAGGCGGGGTCGTAATGGAGAGGTCACGATGCAGCGGGAATTCACTGTATAATATACAATATAATATAAAAAATATAACAATATACAGTGAATCCCCATTGCATCACGACCTCTCCTTTACGACATCGCCCATTTGTGAAAACATTTTTTCGCAGTCCAGCTTCCGGGATCTGCAACTTTCCCCAGCCGACGCATGCGCAGTGCTTCTGCTTTGCTGAGGGGCAGTACCGGCTCACCCTGTGAGGCGGGATGGGCCCACCCCCTGGGAGGGCACACAGGGAGGGCGCGCGGTTTCTCCAGTTCAGCCTCGCATTTAGAGCCCCGTGGCAGCCCCAGCCCTGCAGCAGCCCCAGCTCCGTGTCAGCCCCGGCCCCACAGTAGCCCCGGCTCCGTGGGAGCCCCAGGGGGCTGAGAGTGGGCACGTGCATCGGGGTTGGGGTGGGGAAACAGCAGTGCAGGGTTTGGGCTGTGGGAGTGCGGTCACAGCAGCCCAGAGAAGCCAACAGTTTCTCAGGGAGGGGGTCTCCTGAGTCAGAGGGGGCTCAGAAACGGTTCCCTTTGCTCCCCTGTGCTGACAGTCCGAGGGGAGAAGCAGAAAAGTGCCTGCAGCGTTCTGGAGTGCCGGGGGGTGGAGTAATGGGTGTGGCCTGCATGCATATTAACGACCTGCACTTCTTTGAGAGTTTAGCTTTTCACAAGGCCCGTGGTCTGTCCCATTCCTCACGAACAACGGGGTATAACTGTAATATATATAAAAATATATAATATAATAATCTATTCTTCTAAGTCTATTTTTTAAGACTGAAAATGATAAATGCAGTCATTTTGTTGAAAGTTTCCCCACAGAAGAAAATAAAATTACTTCTGAGTTTTATGTTTTTCCACTTGAATTTTCACAACAGGGACATTCGGGTAGTACTACTACTAAGACTGTCAGGTAAAAATTCATGATGTGGTTCACAAAAATTATATGGAAACCGAGAATAAGGCAAGGAGCTCTGATTTGGATAAAGGCATCACCCTTATCAAGTAATAGTTTTTATTCCTCGAAGAAAGTTGCTGTGTATTGTAGCAGAATTATGGCAGAGAAGTAAACTTTCATGAAATACACATTGCTTCCTGGATTTTACTTTTTTTATTAAATTGATTGTCTAAGCAGAAATTATAAATGTTCCTACAGATCTTTTTCTTTAGTCGCTGAAGGAGACTTGCACATGAAAGTCCTATTTCATTATTTTTATATGTACTTATGTCTTAAAAGAACTCAGCCTTTAACCAACATTTCTCCCTCAAAGAGGATAAAATCAACAAAAACATTAGTTGCTTCATGTGATACACGTCTATCAAAACCATACATGTATATTAAGTTGCTTACACGTAATATATTATGCCTTAGCAAGAAATTAAAAACAAAGAATACTGGAAGCTTGTTTTTATTTTAAATTTTATGGTCTTTTGTATTAATCTTGAACAAGCATTTCACAAAATCAACAACAACGTTCATTAAGAAATTGGAAATCCAAATAAAATCTCTGTAAGGGTTCTTTTCATCTCTAGGAAGCTGAAGGCATTTTCTAGTAGGCAAAGAGTAACAGAGTTGTTGCTTTGTTGTTTGGGGGTTTTTTCATATATTTTTAATTCATCAGAAAAAAGAGTCCTAGTTTCAGAGACACTGAAAAATGGCAAAAGTGTTTGACACTAGGAACTGTAGATAGTTTTGAAATTCAAATACCAAACCAAAAATAGTCATCATTTGAGAAATCTTCTTTGCATATTTTCAAGGAGAGGTGAAGGAGATGTCCTCAAGCAGAAAAAAATTAGTGGTTCCAATAGATCAATTTTAATGTGTTGCATTGGCAAAAGACAGGGATAGATTTACAGGGTTAAAAATTGCGATAACCAATGATAGAAAAGACATAAGCAAATATTTGTCGCCTGGTCTAACAGGTAGATCATCCCAGCCTGCCTATGGTTAGCATAGAGGTCCCTACAATATGTCCTTCTTTAAGCTTCTCATACTTTCATATGTCTTCCGTTAGCCATATGATTTTTTTTTTTTTTAGTGTAAATTGTCAGCTCACTAAAAGAGGGAGGCCTGGAGAATAAACTCACGCAAAATGTTAAATTAGACCTTTCTGGGCTGGAGTGGGTACTGAATCCAACTCCCATGTGTGGGTGAATGCTCCACTTGCCAGATTAAAAAAGGTCTATAACCAGCTTGTAATCTCTCGTAAATGTGAATTATCAGTGTTTATGTTTTAAATGGATGTAGCTATATTTTTGGCTGCGAAATCCAGTCTACAGAGAGGCCTCAAGACTGCAGGTGATCAACCATGTGACATGGGTAGAGAAGCAGGTGGTTTCATAGTCTCACTCAAGGATGAGCATGAACATGAGAGCTGGGGCAGAAAAGTCCCTCCTGCATGGGCAACTGGCAGAAGTAAGACACTCTGCTCCTCAAAATTCTCTAGGTCAAAGATGGAGGCATAGAGGAAGTTTCATTGCTTCAGGAATGAAGGATGGCCGAGCAGAAATTCTGAGGCTGCAGCTTGGCTTATGGTCTGTCTAGCACCTCTTCACAACTTCCATTCTCCTCGTGTGCAAACCAGCAAACCAATGGTCACTTGAACTAACCCTTTGCGCCAACTAGTTTTCAGTATGACTGCCGTAGACAACAGAGAAGGCAATGCCCCTCTATCAGATTGGAATAGTAGTAATTTTCTTTTCATTTCTGTATGTTCTGAGATACACAGATTAAAGTCTCGCATAGGAAGTAAGTTCCCTTTTTAAAACAAGGCTGCAATATTGTTTGCCTGCAATGAAACAAAGGTTACATGTTTCAAAAGTTTGCACAGTAAGTACTTACAAGCTGCACATTGTTTTTCATTACCAATGATTTGTTTTCTTGCAGAACAACTTCTTCTAAAATATTAATCACAGTCAAAGTGACTAATGCATTTTTTTAATCTAAGAACTGCTCGATTAAATATTTACAAGGCACGCAATTTTGATTTCTGCCGACAATAGTCAAAACTTGTGTATAAAGATTAATTACTTATAAAGTAAAACACATATTTTAAAAACTGACATTAAAATTGCATCCACACTGTATGATGGATTTTATTCTACTCTCTTTAAGCAATAGCCTTCTGGTGGACTTTTGGTAAAGTTTTAGCCTGCTGATGAAAATGCATTGTCTGAATTGACTACTGCTTGAACTGAGAAGCAAACCATATTTTGTACTTTTGGTTCTGCAACACTCATTATACCCTATGACTACCCAATTTAACAATGTAAAAAATACACTGAATTTTTAATTACATTATATTATTGTGAATCTTATATCAAAAGGTATTCATATTTCAGCTAAAATTAAACAACTTTATTAAAATCATCTCTAAAAATAGTTGTGCTTTTTTAATGGTAACATTTTGTACTGACTCACATGATTGAGGTTTCTAATGGCAGAAAAATATATACATCCTTCACTATACCAAGACTGCCCTCTAGAGTCTCATTGGGCCAAATTAATCGCTGTTGTAACCTCTACAGATTATCTTTGAAATGTACATATCTTTACAGGCCTCATTATGTAGTGCTACAATTTGAATGATACAATCCTTGCTTGATAAAGTAGGTAATAAAATTTCAAGACAAAGATGGGAATATTTTTTCACCTACTACGAACTCTGGTATCTCATTGCAAAAAAATACTTGTAGCCCCTTTGCTGCAGATATTTCAGATTCCAGTTGAGTCTTAAAATATTAGAAAAATTATGAGAAACAGACTAGTTTTAGTCTCTTCCTGAAACCACATGAGAGATGTGTATGTCTATAAGAGATGACAGAGGGAATGCATGCATGGTAACTGAATTAGGTTTATACTTGTTCTTTCTTTACAAGTGTTAAAAGGCAGCACTTCTCCCCTCTGAGGGCTGGATTAAGCTTCCACTGGAGCCAATGGCAAACCTTAAGTAATCAAGGAAACAGAATTATTGCACTGATTGCCAGAAGCGTTTGTATTCAGTTGTTAAATTAATAATGGGTATGTGGTTCAATAAACAGTTGTGTTTCCCATTAAATTGTAGCTGCAGTGCTGCTTCTTATTACTTACCAATATATTATGCAAAAAAAGGCAGGGGCAAGAGTACAAATGGAATGTAAACAGACCACACAATATGGTTTTCAAATACGGAATGCAATGAAACAAACTTCTGGCCCACACTTTCAACCATATACCACCCCACATTATTGAAAGAGAGGCTCATTTTCAGATTAAAAGAATGTGATTCTCAATTACAGCTCTGTCATTTAAACCAAAGAATCTAATACATGATTTTATTTTTCTTCCTTCAAGAACTGAATTTTCACTTTTTTTCTGTTTCTCTGCTCACAGTAGGAATGGCTTATTCAGATCAGGTTGTACCTTGCATTTTTTATATCTTTTGAGGAAAATCTGGGATAAGTAGCCCAATCAAGGTCATTGAAATTGGTGTGACTTAGATAAAACAAAAAAGATTTGGCCCTATATTGATATTTACTGGAATCTACATTTATTCAGTAAAGTTTTTCTTTATTCTCGTAATTGTGTAGGAAGTAACAAAAAAAATCAATCTGGACCACAATAAATGGCACAGAACTAGTAATTGATTTTTTGTAACTGTAGTTTTGTTGAGAATACACCCCAGTTACTTCATCATTCTGTATTATATGGTCCCAAGTTCTAGTAATGTAACTGCATCTGTGTTTTTCTTACCAGGGATATCCAAGACCATTCTCTTGTGAGGAGCTGTACAGTTATTTTTGGTCATTGTGATGGCTATGAGAAGAATTACAGCCAATTGTTTTGAACATCTAGGACCAATTTCACATACTGAGGGCAGAGCATGGAGAAGAAACACTACACACAGAGAATACTTTTTTGGGTAGGTCGCAGGCAACCTGAGAAACATTTCCTTAGTATAGCAATGCAAAAACTTACAAAAATTATCCTACACATCAGAGACCTAAATTGACAAAAATACCTACCTAATAAATTTCTTTTCCATCTAAAAGTAATGACTGGAGTTCAATCTGAAAGCTGCTGCAGTCAATTGAAGTCTTTCCATTAAGATGAGTTGGCTTCTCACACATCCTTTCTTTTCCTCTGTATACTTGAGATGGCAGGTATCAGTTTAAACCATGCTCTAAACATAGCTACACAATCTAAAGATCACAGGACACTGGATGAAGAATGGAAAAGTCTCAGACATTTCTCTGCTGTTCCATAAAAACACTTCTGATGTCACCTTCTTCACTATTTCACTTGGCAATAATGGGAAAACAGTCTACATTTCTCATTATCTCTTTTACATTGGAATAGGTTTCCTATTATCCTTTATATTTGGATCCTGTTTTTC
The DNA here is from genome assembly GCA_013390025.1 of Pitta sordida. NCBI lineage: Eukaryota > Metazoa > Chordata > Aves > Passeriformes > Pittidae > Pitta > Pitta sordida. The sequence continues at coordinate 111,210 of WEKX01000963.1, read as the reverse complement.
TGACTATGCCTTGGAAATATTTGCAGTCATTTCAAATATCAAGAGATGCTTCTATCTTTTAGGGAGTATGTATTGATTTTTTAAATCCTCTAATTTCGTTGCCTTCAGGCTAATATTTTTTACTGTTAGGCCACATTTTCACTAAAACAGAAACAGAGAAAAAAGGGGCATTTTAAGAAAAGAAAACTTACTACTGATTTACCTGAAAGTCACCTTGCCCTGTTAGAACCATGATTTCAGAAATAGTGGATAATTCATTGAATTTTGGTGCTGAGCAAAAGAGTTGTTATATATGCACTGTTTAGAAAGATAAGAAGAATTTTATATGACCACCTGCTGTAATACATGAAGGATGTGAGCTAGGCCTTTGCACTTGACTGAAGAGCATAGTAACCATTTACTTCAAGTTGCTTACGTAGTAACACTTTACTTTGAGGCACCACTTTGCCAATGTTCCAAGTTGGAGTCATAATAAAGAATGCGGGTGTGAGAATAAATCTGCTGCTTGCATATCAGTGTTGCTTGTCCGCATAGTGGAACTATATATAGTGTTTACAGCATTCTCATATCCCTCAAAGATGTTTCATTCTGCTGGAAAAGGAAATGTTAGAAAGAGAAAATATCAGGAATTTTTCCTTTCTCCTTTTTTCCAAATATTCCTTCTCTCATTTATTATAATCCTTTTTAAGACTTCAATTTGTCTATACTCCCCACAGCAAGAGAAGGGAATTGTGTGAACATGATCAGTTGGTGAAGTGAACAGCTGAACCACTGCAGCAGGGTGTCCATGCACCATTTCATGTGATCTGGGGCAGATGCAGAACCGAGAGCACATATCTGTACTGTCCCTTGCACTGGCATTAATGCAAAAAGGTGAATAACTGGTTTCAACTAGAACCTTACAAAACCAGTGATTAAGTTTTGGGCAGATCAGCTTGCAGAAAAGGATCACCTCTGTACATGCAAAGGAGCGGAAGGGAAACCACGGCATATGCTTGAGGTGAAGGGAGGTACAGTAGCCCTGAGAGGTGGCAGATTTAGTAGGACAGTGCCTGAAATATTTTAATCAGAATCAATAACCTGTAGTTGGTATAAGGGGAGATCTAGTTCCTGGTCTACTTCTACCACAGATGGTTTTCTAATCCCACATTTCAAAACTAAAATAGTACTTTGCCTCTAAAAGTGCTGACAATTCCAATATCTTCAAAGACATGCTTAGACTCCATTAATGATTTAACCAGAAAGTTCAGCTAGAAATTAAACTATAAATGTTATACCTATGAAGAAACAGCACCAAAACAACTTTGAAATTAGAAACTCGCACATTCCCCCATGTTACAATTACTTCCCCATATTCTTATCAAAATTAGTTTTAATTGGTCTAGCTATTTCTTCAAGAAGCGGATATCTGAAGATGAAATTTACTTGAACACGAACAATAGAACTTTAGTTAACTATTCTGCCAAAACTTTCTTTCTTCTACTTATTTTCTCCTTCCACCATACCTTTCACTTAACCGAACGTGTTTCTTTTTACATCTTTGTGTTACCAAATTAATCCTCTCCTTTTGACAGCTATTAAATGAGTAAGACCTGTGTTGCCTCTTAGGGAAGGAAATTGCCTCTCAGTGTTTTGTGATTGAAAAATTGAAAAAATTCACTCCATCTCTGCTTATTAACTACTTTAAAAATATTATTTGCAATAATTTAAAAATTATTATTTGTGATAAAGGAAGAGTCATAGCATATGAGTTGTCCAAAACAAACCATTGTAAACATATCATCATATTTAAGCTGGTGGACAAGAACACTCAATTTGTTTGTTCATGTGTTGGTATATTCAATTCAACAGATATTAATATAGATAAATTAAGAAAGAAAAGGGTCCATGTATTTTTTTCCCTGGACCCTCAATTTCTTGTTCTTGCTGCATAATATTGTCAGGTAAGGATTAAAGATATGGTGTTTTTTCTGTGATGCAGAACAAGAAACTCGAGTTAATCTAAAGTCAATTCTGAATTTTAGATTAATTGTTCACATATAACTGTTACATGCACAACATCATCCTGACTGCTATGTCAAAGAGGAAACCAAAATAAAAACTGAAATTTTGTGTGACAGATGAGTCTTTTTGGTTTCCCAGCACAGGAGATACAGGTAAAAGACATATCTTTGAAGACAATTATATGAGCTGCATTACTGTGACTTCCATGTGAGTCTGCACCAGTGGTATTGAAATGAAGGTAGACCTTGCAGTATAGAAAGCATATACATTTGAAAATATTTTTCAAAAGCAGCTTAAAATAGCCACTTAGAAACTCTCAGGTTCTGAGATATTCTGTTGAGCTAGCATGTTCTCATTCTGAATTCATACAATCTCCCCTGTATGTTTTTAAATCCCTTCAAAACATCCTACAGTTTTTCCTTAAGGACCTGTCTGGATTCTTCCCTGTAATTCAGATCGTTCAGATAACAGGTGTCATTTACCTCTTGCATTTCTTGCTCCATTATTCTTTGGATCCCAGAGGATGCACTGGTTACTCTCCTCAGTAAGTCCTTCACAGCTGACGTTGACTTCATGTCCCCACAACTTCTCACAATAGATTTCTTAACTGCATGAAAGGCAAATACAAACTCCTAGAAATTATCTTAAGTCTATAGTTTGTTCTGGTACTTTTCCGCAGGCTGCAGCACTACATGTGTCACAGGTTTCACTATACGAATTACATAAAAAGCATCCTCATGCACAGCTGGCCCCAGAGATCCTAATGTATGTCTGTAATAAATGTCTCCATCTGATATCACACTTGTGCTCCCCAGGTCAGTCTTAACTTTGTAGTTCTTTCTTCATATAGAACAGATTTATTCCACTGCAAATAACTCCAAAAGTAAAGAAATACATTCATAAGCTGCCGTGGCAGAAAGTGTGGCAGGGACTACATGCCTTTGGTAATACAGGCACTTCTCTTATCCTTATTCCCAGCCTGAGAAAAAGAATCTGCTTTTCTTCCCCAATAATTGTGGATGGTTATACTCCCACAAACAGAGATAGGTGCATATTAATGCTGTCCTGTAGACATAACTCTGTTCCTGTGACTGATAAAGCTCTTCAATACAGTTCACTAAAACATAGGAATAGGATCTTCCTTGAGTTCTGATCATTGATATCACAAACAATGGTATACTAAAACTGATTTAATAAATGTTTAACTTTATTTAACTTCAAAGTTAGGTCTTTTTAACTGCTATGAGTTCTCATGCTTAGGAACCTCATAATTTCAAATCTAAATGCATTTATAATCTTTTTATGTCTATTTTTCTTATGCTAACATTGTCTTTTAATTTAAAAAGTTATTTCCTCTCACCATGTTTACACACTTGATATATGTATAGATTGCAATCATAGCCTCCTCCATTCTATAATCTACTTAGATAAACAAGTAAGCCTTCTGCAGTGTCCTTTCCATGAAGATGAGTTCACTGGTTTTCTAGTGTTCTTAGTCTGCCTCTGCAACTGATCCAGTTCATTGCTTCTGGACACCAGTGAGGAGAATCACCTCCATGGTAAAGCCTTGAAATATCAAAATGCAGTTTTGTTATCCCTTCTCCATATCTACTGCCCATCCCGGTGTTCCAGAAGTTTTCAGTATTGACAGAACTTTTGGCTTTGTACCAATATCCTCAAAATAATTCCAACATAATTTTAATACAATTGGACCTCCTATACCACGCTACCGCAGGTCTTGACCCCTCCCTGCACAGCCCTCCATCAGTGTAGACTGGCTACTCATTAATATGCAAATTTGGCCCCTGTTGCCCCGCCCCCCAGCTCTGGAGTGGCTGTGGCATGTTCCCAGAAGTTCCTTGCACAGCTGGGGGAGCAAAGCCCCATGGGGTAGCTGCAATAGGCGGAGGGGGCACTGTGGATCTTGGGCAGCATCAACATGGGAGACACCGGCACCGGCATGGGTGGCCACAGCACTGACACGGGTGGCACGGGCACGGGCGGCGGGAGAGGAATTTGCATATTCATGACTGCCTACTTTGAACATTCATACGTGCCAGGTTGCACATGCGCAGTCTTGAAATGGGCCTCCTTAATCACTGAAAAATCACGCCGCGAGGATGTGAAGCCGCTATCTGGGAGGCACAAAGTGGAAGAAGGCTTACTGCAAAAATGTTGAAATGTTCATGAACCTAACTAGTAGCATATCAACCTTATATTTCAATCTGCCCCTTTCAACACTACCTGTTTCAGTTTTTGTTTGCCTGTTTCATTTCTTCCTTCCTTCCTTATACTTTCTCCAGTAAGTCCCATTGTCTCAATTTTGCTCAAGGTTTCCCACATGGCAACTCTTCAGGCTGACTGATGCAAACCAAACTTATAAAATCTACTCCCTCTGTCAGTCCAAGGAGACTTTGCTTTGATTTACTCTTATTGCACTTTGTCTAATTTCTCTTTCCTTTTGAAATTTTTTCATCTGTTCTTTCAAAAATATAATATATACTTCAGATGGCGTTCCAAGGCGCGCAACAATTTTAATCATATTCTCAGTCTTTTACAACACTAGTTCATACTCAAATATTGTTCTGCAAGACTGTTGGAAAATCCTCTTTTGCCAGTTCTTTGAGGTTATTTGATTCCCACAAGAATAAATGCAATAACATTTCTTGATTGTTTTTCCTGCCTCAGCTGAAGATATTTATGTTTCAATAATATTAACATTTTCCATCTTTTTGTTTACACTAAACATCACATTATTTGAAACTGAATCGAAGTATTTACTTAGCTTTGAGGCTAAACTAAAAATGCCTTCTGTCTAGAGGTTAAATAGCCACTGTCTAGTAGATTTATGTCTTCTTTAGTTGACATTTGTTTTGCTGTTCTCTGCAAGATCTACTTCATGTTGAGTTTCTGCTTAGTACTAACATCATTCTTGAAATGACTCTTCACAGANCTACTCCCTCTGTCAGTCCAAGGAGACTTTGCTTTGATTTACTCTTATTGCACTTTGTCTAATTTCTCTTTCCTTTTGAAATTTTTTCATCTGTTCTTTCAAAAATATAATATATACTTCAGATGGCGTTCCAAGGCGCGCAACAATTTTAATCATATTCTCAGTCTTTTACAACACTAGTTCATACTCAAATATTGTTCTGCAAGACTGTTGGAAAATCCTCTTTTGCCAGTTCTTTGAGGTTATTTGATTCCCACAAGAATAAATGCAATAACATTTCTTGATTGTTTTTCCTGCCTCAGCTGAAGATATTTATGTTTCAATAATATTAACATTTTCCATCTTTTTGTTTACACTAAACATCACATTATTTGAAACTGAATCGAAGTATTTACTTAGCTTTGAGGCTAAACTAAAAATGCCTTCTGTCTAGAGGTTAAATAGCCACTGTCTAGTAGATTTATGTCTTCTTTAGTTGACATTTGTTTTGCTGTTCTCTGCAAGATCTACTTCATGTTGAGTTTCTGCTTAGTACTAACATCATTCTTGAAATGACTCTTCATCCAGTTAGCTCTGAAGTCCTTTCCCATCATTCTTTTTCTGGCTGGTTTGAGACAAATTTTAGTAACAGCAGAATCTTGGGTTTGATGTTGAAGGTCCTGAGACTTCATTATACCTGGATTCACTGTCCAGTTCCCTTTGTTTATTCAGGTTTACCTTCTTGCATAGCTACAGGTCTGTTTATATTTAGCTTTACATTTACCTAAAGCTGAATTGGCTTGTGACCAGTAAACTAAGTTTTCGTTCTGTTTTCCATTTCACTTAAATGTCCTTATCACTAACCAAAATGAAGCTTAAAATGGTATCAGCTCCTGTTTTAGTAGTGACACTTTGATGGAAGAAATTATTTGCTTCTTTGTAACATGGAGATGATCCTATGGGTCCCTTCCAACTTGGAATAATCTGTAAACCTGTGAATATCTATATCATAACCATACTTATGACTGTTTATTTGGCTATTTCTAAATTTCTGTTCTCTTCTGCAAAATTAGTCAAACTTCTGTTTCAACTCACATCTGTATTATGTTCCTGTTTTTGAAAGAAATCACTGTTGTGTCACATCAGGATTTACACTATGCAGAGGAGAGCGGATACTGTGCTTCAGAAAGAAAATCTTAATAAAATGTAAACACACGTTTAATTGACAAATATAACCAGTAATGTTTTTTTAGAAGATTCACACTTCAATTGTATCCAAACAACTGAGATGCTCTTCAGCTTTCTCAACTCTATCAATCTCAGCAATTATAAGACTATGGGGGACTACATGTGTCTTGGTTTGGACACTGATGGGGTTGTTTTCAAAGAAAAATGGATGAGACATCATTAGAGAAATACCAACTTTATTGAAAGAAATATATATGTGTCGTGGTTTGACCCTGGCTGGATGCCAGAGACTCACCCACAACCTCTCCTGGAGGAGAAAAACAGGAAAATAAAACTGGTCACAGGCAAATCAGCAAGGCAAACTGTAAGTAAAGAATATAAAGGATTTATTTACTAACTAACAAGATCAGAACTGCAAAGGAAGCATCATTTAAAAGACAACCTTGTCCCCCCACCCATCCTTCTCTTACAAAATATCTCATATTCTATTTTTTCACCAGGAGACAAAGGGGGAACAGGGATAGGGGTAAACCCAGCCTTGTTGGTATTTCTGACCAGATCCAGGGTAGGAACCATCTCTCTGCCCTTTCATAAANTGAATCAAATTGACCTTGGCAAATAACAGGAAATCACCCCAACCACCCCCCAAAACCCCTCACACAAACAGAATATCCCTCAGGTCACTGAATGCTGGGGCAGTAGAATACAAGCTGCCCTTCCCAGACAATAGTGAGTGGCTGTCCCGTCTCAGGGACAGGTTTTCTCGGGAAAGAGAAAACAAAAGAGCCGGCTGGCAGAAAAACCCACGAAAATGTTGGTAGAAGTCTGAATTCAGGTTCTAAAGTCCTCTCTTCAGCAGCAGCCAGGCAGGAAAACACAGGGAAACAGCAACCTTGGCAAAGAAAGCAGGAATCCGAGGCAAAGGCAGGAGTCCAAACCTCAGCAGCAACAGCAGCAACCTCTCAGCACCGAAGGAAGAGGGATCGAGCTGCCCATGTGCAACAGTATTTAAAGACTCTCTTCTCAAAATTCTAAAAGGCAAAAGCTCGGGAAACAAGGTTCTTAGGGAACGGAAGTCTTGCTCTCTTCAATGCCTTACTTCTCTCCCTTTTAGGATGTAGGGACTCCTGACTACAACTCCGAGCATTCTCAGGGGCAGTTCCTGGTGCGAGAACTCTTGTTTTATCTGGCAGTGAAGATGGCTGCTCCCATTATCAACATTGTGGCTTTCCAGACTTGCCTCTGGAAAGGTACTTCTCTCTCTGTCCTGGAGAATTCCAGGGGCTAAGTTCTGTTTAAACTCAATCGAGGAGACTCTCAAACCTCGAGATGGGTCCTCTCAATTCCCCTGGTCCCTCTCCCTCCCCCACCCTCCCCGAACTTGGGAAGGGGGAGGGGGCGCAAGGGGAAAGAAAGAGGGAAAGAAAAAAAAAAACAGTTAAAACTTTTCCTTGGTAAACATGTAAAACGAAACCGCTAACACCAAACCCATGATAATATGATGTCATGTTGTTCCCTCTTACCAATAACATAAGGTGCTGAAATTTGATCCACTTAACTCTTTACCAAGATGTTTCCTGTGTAGCAGAATATTATTAAGGAGTCTACACATTTTGGATGTGAAGATGGAGAATCCATTGCTTTCTCCGGTAATTTGGATTTTCCTCTATTTAACTTGCATTTTTAATTACATGATTATACACTGGATTTTACAAAATCCTTTACTAATGGACAATTTTTCCCTTTTATCATATTGCCTTCATAGCACTTTTCAGTCTGCTTTCTGATAAATTCTTTGAACACTCCAAATTTCATGCTTTGCAGTATTTTTTTCCCTGTCCTTTCATTGGACTGTTTTTCAGTCTCCCTATATCCTTTCAAACATATGGACAGAGGTAGTAAAGATAATATTTTGAGATGAGTCTTAGTGCTACTTCCATTTTTTATGCAACTTGCTCTTCTCCTATTCATTTATACGGAACAGCCTTATTATTGGGGTTTTGGTTGGGTTTGGGGGGGGGCTTCCTGTAAGATTCATAGGAGATTACCAAGTCATTAACATTACTGGCATGTGTATCACAGGAGAGCACTAGAGTTGTCAGCATGCACAGATAAACAAAATGGTATTATTTTGGCCTTGTCTTCTGACAAAACACAAAATACCGGTCACAAATGGTGCTGATGTGCTTTGTCTCAATGCAGATCCAGACTGCCTCAGAAATGTTTTCAAAATGTTGAATACATACACACCCCAAAATGTATAATTTCACATGCACTGACATTGCTCCTGCCTCAGGGGAGGAAGGAGAAGGGGCCGGGTGGAGTGGGGTTTGGGCAAATAAGGTGGGATTATCCCTTTCAGTTGTACAATGTGAGAGTAAAGTTAGAAATTATATTAAAGAATCACACACTGAAGCACCCTGCTGCTTGGATGCACTACTGACTATCATATCCTTAGAGGAGAAACATTAATGTGGTCCCTGATAGGTGACTCACCTGAATGAAGGAAAAATGCTGTGACAGTAACAGCTAGTGAGTGTGAGTCAAAATTAATATTGCAGGATGAGATGTCTACTTTCTTGAATTTATAATTGCTTAGCAATGAAAATATGAGATGATAATTGTCAGATACTCTCCTTTTCTTGAGTTGGTCTGGCTATAATTTTCAGCACTCAGAATTTTTTTGAAATTCAAATTCAGGAACTGCAAAACTCAAATGTCATTTGAATTTCAAACTGCCCTGATACTAACACTATATAAACTGTGAATTTAAGAAAGCATTATAAAAAGAACAGCAAAATAAACTTAACTGAAATATTCATCAAACAGTTCTGTCTCACCAATATTACTTCTGGATATACCTGTTTCTATCAAATTGAAACTTTAAGAAAAATAAATTACTGTTCAATGAGAAGAAAGCACTCTGAGCCTCTCTAATAAGTTTAACAAGGTAAAATTATCCATATATGCAATAGCATTTAAACTGTTCTGCAAGAAAACTTGGTTTGTCATGGATTTTTATTGATCTGTGTTTTTTGTTTAGAAGGCTACAAGCTCTCTATACTTTTAGTACTTTAAACATCTTGTTTGCACATTCTGGACACTAGAGAATTCTCTCTAAGGGCTTCATTTTAATCTCTAAATGCACTCATGCAGCCTCAGGTTTTTCAAGGGGAAAGGGATGAAGTTCACTGAAGAGCCCTTTGAAGTTTAGGTAGGATATTGTTGTTCTAGCAATCAAGTGATGTACAGCACCTTCCTCATTTTACAGCTGTTGGAAAATCTCAGAAACAATAATGTTTTTGTCCACTGCACTTTTCTATGTTTTCAAAGAAGCAACATGACTTACCTTATGTTTAACTGCAAAGTTTAAGTGCAGTCTGTAACAAATAAATGTAAGCGGTGTAGGCTGGAGCCCTGGGACACATATTACTTATACATATCTTGTTGGTAACAGAACATAAATACTTCACTAAAGTCTCCATTTGTAATTTGTGCTGAACGTTTCTGAACATATGAAATATGAATTACATTTTGTAATGGCCCTTTGTGTTGAGGTCTAGCGGGAAAATATTGTTCTCCATGAGACAAAGTAAATTGCAATGATTTCTGAAGGGACTTGACTTTTGTACAAGAAAATACATTTAATCTGACATAGTTACTCTAATGATCTCTCATGTTATCTTTTATTGAACACAAAATGAGGTACAGCCATCAAAGTTTAGCGTACTACTGAGTGCACGATCATTAGAATACCAATATGGGGCTAAAGGGAATTTACTTAGCTCTACACAATTTTAGGGACTCACAAGTTCCGTAGACTGGACTGTGCCACTTGATATTTAAAGAAGGAAGACTTACAAAGTGTGGTTTTAGAAATGTGCACCCTAAAGAAGTTAGAAACAATCATTCTCTCTTCACATATATGAGGCATCAAGGAATCTCTTAGGAAGAGAGGGCTAAGAGGGGAGCTATTGCTGATTTCAGTTACTTACTGGGATGTTATGGAGAAAGCAGAGACAGAGTTGGCCAGCAAAAAATGATGGTAACAGGCTTGAGAGAAGGAAAATTCCTATTTGTTATTAGGAAAAGTATTTCACAGTGAGATGAACAAACACCAAAAGAGTTTGCCCAGGAATTTCCTTCTCTGGGGGATGTTCCAAATTCAATCAGAAAAAACATGGTCAAAGAGAGCATTAAAGTCAGCCCTGCTCTGAGCAGCCATTTGGCCCAGATGCCACCAGATGTCCTTTCGAACTATGTTATTGCATGATTATATGACCTTATTCTATGTTTATCATAATTAAAATGTATCTATTATATGAAACTCTATTTCATCTGTAAGATGGAATACAATAATACCTTGCTACTTCACACTTCTGCATTCGCTGCTTCAGTACATTGCTGATTGTTTTTCCACAAAGGACTTTTTCCTTCTTCCTCACCTCTCGCAGGGTTTTTTCGGGTCACGTGACCAGCATGAGAACTAAGGCTGCTCACTGGCTCAGCACACATTCATGCATGCATACAGCATTCCTCTCCCACGGTGTGGGGGGACTGGCAATGGCCCCATGGGATGCCGGCAGAGAGGCCTTCCACGGGATCACTCCTTCGCCTTTCCTCTCCTGCTCACCTTTCATGAGTTCACAGGTTCACAGGTTATTCTGAGTTGGAAGGGACCCACAGGTGTTTCACCGCTACAGCCATCAAGTTTGCTGACATGGGATTGTACATCAGCATGCTATTGGCCGATCATGTGTCAAGGCCGCTGATTGGCTCGAATCGTATTTCGCGGTGTTTGCATATTGCAGGAGGTTTTTGCAACCAAACGCCCGTAATAATCAAGGTATCACTGTATATATATCTATGACTGAAGAATATAGATCCAGTAGAGTTCCATGTGAAGAATACAAAGTTACTCTTGTCTTCTATTATAAATACGACTATTAATATTTCTTTACATTTAAAAATTTCTTCCAGCTGGTTATGTAAGACTGAATCAGCCTCAGTACAGGGTTTTATTACCTTTTTAAGCTTAAAAAAGTATTCTTAATATACAAATGATTGTTATACACTAACTTCATCAGTGTTTTGCTATGTCCATCCTATGGTTCTTCATCTGATCATCTTTCCTAATCTCAGCACAAGATGAGACAGCATTGTGGAGAAATGGTGAGGTCAGAGGAGAATCACAATGTATGTAAAGGAGGCCTACACATTAGAGACTTTTTTTTTTTTAATTGGGTTTGGTTTATATTCCTCCTTAAAGAGGAATATTCTTATTTACAAAGTTTTACAAACACTGAAATGTCAGCTCCAATATCAGAGCAAGCTCAGATGAAACAGCTGCACCCTGTGCATTTATTTTAGTTGAACTAGAACGGAGAAGATGTTCTTGAAACTTGCAAAGGCTTTTTGCAAAACCCAGCATCACATATTTGATAGTACAACGTTTCTTTCTAGATTTTTGATGCTTCAAAAAAAAATTTGGGGAACTGTTTAGCCTCTAGTGATAGCCATCATTACATTAAAGATTGATTGCAGTTTAGTCATGATATTCCAATTTAGTCTAGCAGAGGTTTGTGGTATTCATGTAATTTTCAATGCCTTGACACATTTGACTTTATTTCATGTAGTGACAATTGAGTATTTTATGTTTATAAGGCTTGTTTTTGTTTAGATCCTTTTAATGTGTCAACTATACTCTCACCTTTAACTTTTCATGGATGTGTGTTTGGGGTAAAAGTTGTCAAGAACAGAAAAACTGTTACTTGTGCAAGACTTTGTCTTAATCAGTTTAAACCCTCAAAGAAGTTAAGAATAGCTGAAAACTTATCCTTGGAAGCTTGACATAGATTTTTGTAGCAGTTGCTTTTTCTAAGTTATTTTTCAAGTTTCTGAAGAGTTTTGAAGGTTAGGATGAATATTGAAACATAATGAATCAAGGAAGCAAGTGTATCATTTAAAGGGACTTAATTAATTGAGCAGATGCACAACTCATACTCGGTTCTGGTTTTTAATACAAAATTAATATTCTCTGGTGAAATTAAAGTCAGAAATATTTCTATTTACATCCCAGTCACTTTTTGTTATAAAGGTGTATGTATACTTCTTTGTAATATTGTCTTTGACTTTTAATTTTAGTTGAATATTGTTATTTCTTAATCAGAAGGCAAAAGTGGAAATTTTGCACATTTTAAAAAGAAATTAAGATACAAATTCCTGGTCATTTTTAAATGGAGCTAATTTAAAAGCTCACCAGGTTTATGTTTCTTGAAGGAATTTTGCTTATAAAATTACTCATTAATAATGTTCTGAACTTTTAATATAAATTATGCTAACAGCTTTCTTTTGTATTTCCTCCAAATTTCACATGTTAATGGCATGCAGAAGCATTCTATTTAAACAAAGAGTATAGCATTATTTATTTAATGCTCATGCTGTCAATACGTTTTCCATTGCTGCTGCATCTTCTGACCCTGTATTTTCTGCTGGGGTTATGCTTGACTTATTCTCACTCTTTACACCCCACCAGCAGCCTGCTTGTTTCTCTATTTTGGAGTATCACGTAATGAAGGCAGGTGTCTCTGGGGTAGAACCTGTGATCTCTAGGACACTCCTGCCAGAGACTTGGGAGGCCAGAGGCTGCAGCCCTCTAGTTTCTCTGTGCCCATCTGGCACCATCATCAGCTCTGAATCAGCAAAGAAAGATGTCAGATAAACTCATGAGGCCAGCAAGGGCCATCAAAGTAGTATTTCGGCTGACACTTGCATCCACAAAAGTAAAAAATATGTGTTTTGCATCTGCTTTTCTCTGCTTTTCCTGCACTCACTTTGCACGATTAATGACAGTCTCTTCTTTCCCTGCTCATTATCTAGACAGTGTCCATAAGAAAACGTGTCCATAAGAAAAATATTATTCACAAAAGACATATGTAAGCTGCCCCTAATCAGAGTCTCATCCCACTCCTGGAGTAGGACTGTGGGCCTCAACCATGCATCTCCAAGAGTCACCATCTCTGTTCTTTTCTCCTCACTCCCAGGAGCAAAGAGGAGAGTACAGATAGTGATGGAAGCAGAGCTGGTGAGTGAAACAGGGAGCGAGCCAAGTTCATAGCTTTAAGATACCAAATAGGACTGCCTGCATGAGTTCTGTAGCTAAGGAGCCACATTATCGTGGCATCCTGCTAGCAACTGCCTGCCTAATTTAGTGACGTGTGCTTCCCCTAAGTATTTCCCTAGTAGCTTAAAATTTGCAGCTCAGTAGCTTCATGAGCTAGAGGTGATAATTTTTTTCTACTTAATAGTAAAATAGTGAGATTTAAGAGTGAGATTTTTCCTCCCTGACTTTGTCTGAAACCTTTTTGAATATGTGCACAGTTTTGGCATTTACAACCTCTACCCATTTACACCATGTGGCAATCTGTTCAACAAACCTCAGCATCTGCACAGTGACTGACTGCAGCATTCATTTGAAAACTGAGTAGTTTCTACATCATGACCATGACTTATTTACTCCCATGGTCAGTTCAAAAAATAATCTTATTTTTTATGTTTAATGAAATAGAATTGATAGTTTGATAAGTATTTAGTGTTGTTTGACACCAAAAAACACTATTTAAACTCAAATGATACATTTTTTAACCCTAACAGCAAAACAAGACAGACAGGACAGGGTTTGTAGAAGTAATACACATCAACTAATCTTTCTAATAAATTATCTTATTTACAAATCGCATTGTCACCTGAACTAGGTATAATTTTAAATTTTGCAGCTTATTTCACTTCTAGGGATGTTTTTGGAGCATCATGTTTGTCTCTTATTTTAAAATTTGACAGACTTTTCTGTCAAAAAAAGTGTAATACAAAAGGAAAAATATAAAAGAATATTATTCTTATACCAAGAATTAAATGAAGCATAAATATTTTCCAAACACACAAAAAGGGAACCTGAAGGGTTCAGGTTCTGTTCATCATGCATTTGTGAGATGGAAATAGCAAGAAACAGAAAGTTTGTGAGTTACCACATGCCATGCAGCAAAAATCTCACAAATCTTGAAGTGCCATCTTGCCACAGAAGGTACTAATTATCCACCAGAGATTCACCAGACCAATTTCTATTTCTCAGCCTGGACTAATTCAGCAGCCCCTCATCCTGTCTGTAAAGCACATACACACTTAACTTCACCTACATGCCAGATTATGTAACTCACATTAAGCATTAAACACATCTAAATCATCTGGGACTTCAATTAGGCAACTAGTGAAAAAGGCTGGCATCCTAATGCTAGAATTAATTTTGAACAAAAAGGCATGCAATCAAGAATTTCAGCTGGATGATATGGAAGAAATTTGATACCATTAAGTCCAAAATGCCATCAAATAACCATAATTAATCAGCAATTAAATAGGTCTGCTGTTTTAAATTACAAAATCAGTAATGCAAAATAAAACAAACAAACCAAATAATAAACAAATAATTTTAAAAGAGCTATTTAATTAATTATGTAGAGTTTATACTAAGAAACTTAATTGCCAAAGAATAGAGGACTACTAAGAACGTATCAATTAAGGTTTTATTACAATATAGTTTCAGGCCAGAAACTTACAATTTTAGGTATCCAGCAGTGACAAAAGCAATACCAGTAACTGTTAGAAATCTATTCTTATTAGGTAACAGAATTTGCTGAAATTGATGAAAAGTCAGAAGTGTAACACTCAGGGGCTTCATTTTAGGGGCAGAAGAGAAATACTGATCATATTTTTGAGTTCATGCCCTTAACACTATCTAGGAACAGCATAAAAAGTAGTATCTCCTGAACTTAATCATTAAATCAGCAGTCTACATGATTTTCACATAGGATTTCAAGGCACTGCCTGGAGAGCAATAGCTGACACTATTATAATAACTTTTATAAGTACTGGAACTGTAATGAAGTGCTGGGAATGGAGGTAAGGACATTGTTGCATGGTTATTTTCAAAAGCAAGTGTAATGATCAGGCAGTGGTTAGTCAATGAAGGTGCACTGACAACATAAAGTAAATTACAGACAAAAATAAGCAAAAATATTCAAATTGCAAGTTAGTAGGTTCTTTGGTGGGTTTTTTTTTTTTTAAAGACACATTAAACTACCAGAAATGAAAGCCACTGATTAAATATCACAGCCACAGAAAATACAGTAGTTGAGTCTGAAGCAACTTGGTGATATCTAGCATTTCTACAAACAATCTTAGCTTTTCTCCCTCTGAATTCTAATAGGTGACTAGATGGTAGCTTACATAGGGAAGCTTAGATTCTTACATAGGGAAGGATTTGAGCTATAAACACTTTCGAAGATGTTCTTCTTTCAAACAGGCAAAAGACAGTGGAAAGTGGTGCGCTGAGGTTTTGCACTTAAATTTTACCCGTTTCTGCACCTGTGATGTTTATACATAAAATATGCTTTCAAAAATAACAAGATTAATACTGTTCTGTTGCAACACTTCCTCTGTGGGTTTTTTTTAATTAGAGCTAAAAGAAACATTAAGTTGCATTAAAATGTAATTATACAGTAATCCCCCGCTACTTTGCGGTTCACCTATTGCGGCTTCATTGCATCGCTATTTTTTTCTGCAAAGACATTTTCAAACTTCCCCCTTGTTCATCCTTCATGAGGTGGTGAGGCAGCGCCGGCAGGTGCCACTCACTCAGAGGCCATCCAGAGCCTGCTCACCTACAACAGTGTTGCAAAATTAATAAAATGGTGGGGAAAATTTGTAACACTGTCTCAAAGGTATATTAACCAAACCGCTATGCGGAGCCCTCCTCCTCCTCCTCCACTTGCTGCTGCTTGCTAGTCTTTTCTCCTGCTGGGGAGCGAGCTGTATTCACACATATATGAATTGCTACTTTGCAGATTTCACTTACCACAGCATCTTTCCCAAACAGATATTTGTGCAATATTCAAGGGATTACTGTATTATTTGTAAGTAATGGGAAAATGTTTTCTTTTGTGGCAAAAACCTGAAAATTTTACAGTATTATTAGATTACAGAAATAACAAAAAGAAGGAAAACAACTGTAAGAATTTCATCCCAGTGCTGCCACTGGTACTAGGTTTGCCCCAGGCAGGCAATTTTTTTGTGCTCTGCCTAGTGAGTTCTGCCTATAAATTCAAAAGTTTTGACCATCAGTTTTCCTTGCTACTAACATAAACTGTAAAAAAAATTACAAATATTAACTGAAGCAGAATTTTTCTCAAGAAACCAGTGTGATTTATCCAACAAAATATTTACAATGTCTACCCACACTGCAATCAAATGCATGTGGCTCATGAGATTCAGTTTGACTCTAAGAGTGCTCAACAGAGTAAGAATTTGCTTGTCCTTAGTGATAAATATGTATTCTGACCCTCTGTTGTCTAGCAAAACACACAGAGAATGGATAACATTGCATGTAAACGCCTAATGACAAGCGCCAGGATTAATGTGACTAAGCCTGACAGTGAGATAGACCTACTTGCTGCATATTCTGCTAATGGATTAAAAGAAAAATTGTACTTGCACAATGAGTTGCAGCAGAGGTTAATGCATCTTGTAGAGAAAGGGAAGATCTCAATCTCCTAACAACAGCTCGTAGGAAAGAATCCCTCTTTGACTCTTCCTAGGACAATTATATCTACAATCTAATTGTTGGGTTTTGCTTTAGTTCAAAATATAACATGGCAGTCTACATGGTTTGCAAGCAGTTACTTGTTCAACAGAAATATCACTTGTTTTATTAATTGCATGTCATAAAAATCTATGATAACTGCACCTGTGCATGAAAAGGTATAAAAATATGTTATTTTTCTATTTGACTTGCTTATATGTTTCATACGCTTTGTGTGGAAGAGGTAGGATTTGATGGGTTTTGGTGGTTTGGGGGGCCTTTTTTGTTTGTTTGGTTGGTTTGGTTTGGTTCCTAATGAGGGATTCCTCAAACATTTAGTATAAATCAACATTCAAATTTTTTGTAACTTTTTGTTCAGGATGTGATACATCTCAGTGAGAGGGAATATTTGTTACATTTAAAATTTATTGACACATTCTTTGTAGGAAACACAGCCCTGCTAAGAACAAGCCCTTTTAAGCACCATGCCAAATCTTTCTGTCTTTTCCTACCCCTTTCAATACAGAAGAAGGATGTGGAAGTGTGGTATCCTGCCATAGCTGTGCAGTGGTCTCAGGAGGGGCAGACAGACCATATCACCTTCCTGAAGACAGAAAGAGGCCAAAGGTCTGTAAGGATAGGGATAAGCTGTGCAGAGTTGAGGATGATAGCATGGATTTTGGGACATTCATTGACTTTGAGCATACTCATGCCTTCTTATTGCTGTGCCCAGTGGCCACAGTTCTGGCTCACAGCCTGCTTTGCCCACATGTCCTCTGCCAGGCTCAGTAAGATACTCACTAACACGCCATCCTTCATCTTTATCTATCCTGAGGACACTTTCCCATAAAAAAAGCTCTGAAGATGATCTTCTGTGAGTTTTTCATATCACTTAATCTCAGCCAGAGGGATGACCCATCTGGAAAGCTGGCAGCCTCCTGGCAGGAAAAATCTGTCTGCCTGAAGGCTGCCGACCACGCAGTGTGCCCTGCAGGGATGCACTGTGTCTCCAAACATGGGCCTGGTCCNAGTCCTTTCACCATCCTTGTCGCCCTTCTCTGGACCCTCTCAAGCAGTTCAACATCCTTCTTAAACTGGGGAGCCCAGAACTGCACACAGTACTCAAGATGTGGTCTGACCAGCACCGAGTACAGGGGAAGGACAACCTCCCTGGTCCGACTGACCACACTGTTCCTGATGCAGGCCAGGATGCCATTGGCCTTCTTGGCCACCTGGGCACACTGTTGGCTCATGTTGAGTTTTCTGTCGATCATAACAGAGCAAGACAGAGATGGGCAGGCTGAGGTGCCATGCCTCTGAGTCAGCACTACATGGCCTAGACACCTCTGGTTATGGCAACTGAATTTCCTCTCCTTTTTCGCTAGAGTACAACATTCTTCTAATCTGATACCTCTTACTTTCACTGGTTAAAACTATTCACCCAGTGCTGGTATCAACTACTGTCTATTTGATCATTTCTGTTCCATTTGTTTCAATTTCAGGACCACCTGTGACTCACAGCCCTCTAGTCTGGCTCTCCTCTGTAATGGCATCTGGCAGCCAGTCAAATTCACTGCTGGCATTTGCTGGCACAAGTGTCCTTCAGCATTTTCCTGTGAAAAATGCCACTGTTTCAGGAGTGTTTGGGAGCTCATATGGCTAACGAAAGACCGTATTGTCTTATGGTATGATAATGCTTTTGCATTGCTGGAGGCCTCTAACAGACAGTACAGTGATCCTCCACATAGTCGCAATCCGTTATTTGTGGGCTCCAATAGCTGCGGGTGATTTTTCAGCAAGCTGTGCAATCTTGGCACGTGTGCAGAACGTACCACAAACCCATCAGGTTGTGAATATATAATGAGGTTATGAATATATAATTGGTCCTCGCCGCCGTCACCGCCCACCAGACTTGCCGTTCATGCTTCATTCTTGCCATTTAGGAGAAAGGGGACCCAGTCCCATCTCTGTAAAGCCGGGAGCGCTGCCATGCTGCCACGCAGCCGGCAAAAGGGACCGGAGGCATGCCAGCATTTCCAGGTATGGCAGGGCGGCATGGCTACGAACCAGGGGATAGCGGGGGACGGTTGTCGCTGCCAAAGCCGACTTCGGGGTGGTGGCAGATGGGAGATTTAAACCCAGGTGGACAGGAGCGGAGCCACTGACTCGGCACCGCGTTTCAGCTCTGCCGGCATTGGCGGAACACAGAGAGCATATTCCGGCATGTCCCAATGCCAGTGACATGGACTCCTGACATCAGAGTGGTGGCACCGGAACTCCCCTCATTGCCCAAAATAAAAAGTTCCCTTGTAGGGTGTGTGGGGCGGAGGGAGGTTAGGAGAGGGAAGGGGAGAGCTGCAGGCTGGGCAGCAGGTGCAGGGAGAAGTGAAGCTGGAGGGGCTCCCAGCATGGGACACATCTGTGCTGTGCTCCGGTGCTGCAGTGGCTCCCAAGTCCTTCCCTGCCCTGCCCATCTTAGGAGCCGCAGCAAGAGCAGATCACAGAACCACCAGCTCTTTCCACCCTGCACAGCCACTGGTTGCCCGTGCTCCTGCAGACAGCCCCAGTGGAAGACAGACCCTGTCTGCCGCCTGCCCCATCCTGGGGCAGCCGGATCAGCGCTGCCTGCTCGCAACCACTCTTGCCATCAAAGCTTTGGTCGTGGCTGTTATATTCCTGGAAAAATAAACCCCAAACAAAGCAGCCCCTTTGAACAGCAGGAACTGTCCCAGCCTGTTCAGCTGCCGCTCCCGTCACACAGTGCCATGGTACTCATGGCGCCCCCCCAGCCAGCACTGAACTCATTCCCCAANATAAAAACCCCAATAAAAAAACCCAGCAGAGACACCGCAGGGAAAGGACAGTGGCAGAAGGCTAGGCTTCAGCTCAGTTTTTCGGGGTGGGGGTGGTGCCGGCTTCCCGCCTACCAGCTGTGCTGATTTCTGTGCTCGGAAAAGCTCCCTTTCTGGAGCTGGGAGGTGGCAAAAGGCATTTCCTCCACTTTAAGGAGGCATTACAGAGGGAGCCGCGCCCTCAGGACCATCCTCCAGACCTTATTAGGGGAGGGGACATGGCTATGGGTGTGGCATACTTGACTACTGAGGGGTTTCACTATCTTCGCAGATTCCACGACTCGCGTGAGGAGGACCAGACCCAACAGCCTGTGAGTAACGGGGGATCGCTGTATCTGCCTTCTCCACAGCTGATTCACAGCAGCCCTGCTCTTCAGAGTAGTGCCAGCTAGTAATTTCAGCTTCTGTGGTCTTCCCAGCTTGAAGAGGGGGTGAGGACAGAATCCTGTGTTAGGTAATAGGTTGCTAGTCACAGGATATTGTAAATGGTTCTGCAAGCCCTGGTGCTAGAAACTTACTCTACCACTTTCTTGTACAGACCAGAATGTACAACCAGACAGTTACACTTACACAGAATTTTGAAAATTAATCCTGGAAGGAGGCCCAGTGTCATTGCTCATAGTATCTTCAACAGCTACCAAATAGTCAGCTTTTTCTGAAATATTCTTAAGTTGCTACTACTGAATATTCCCCTTTCACAGCATCCACATTTTGGTCTGATCTCTTGCAATGTATGAATGCACATATTTCTCTCCACAGGTGAGGAAAGCTGTGCCAGGACACATTCTACTCATAAGAACATCTTCAGCTTCATACCAAAGGCCCATTTCACTTTGTTGTGCCTCTAGCTGTGGCCATGAAGGAATGCTTAGGGAGAAAACATCAAAGAAAAGCATGGGGTAGTACCTCTCTATAGTATCTTGTCCAGCTTCCAACAATTTGCAGAAAAAGGCTATTCAATCTGCTCTTGTACTGAAATCATTCCTTATTTCACATCACCTTCTGATCACTGTTATTTGTGCATTTTCTAGTTTTATAATATCTTCTTTTTTCCTTTTTTTGTCTTTTTCCTTTTATCTTTTCTGTTGAAGAGGGACAGATCTGCATACACCATCCCTTGGCGCACCAGTGTATATAATGACATGATGATGTTTTCTATGTTGTTCTCTATTTCTATCCCTACAGTTCCTACCATTCTACTTGTCTTTTGATAACAGCAGAGTAATGACCAGACATATCCAGAAATCTTAGAAAAAATCCTTTTCTCACTAGTATATATTCAAAACATAAGCAACAGCCCCTTTCCCCCAAAAAATGCTCAAGCGAAACAGGGTTATTTCTGTCTAATTATAAAGGCATAAATTTTATTTTTGCCAAAGAATAAAATTAAGTCTTGCACAGTACAGTCCTTACAATACAGACAAGTTCATATTCTTTCTGTAATATTTTTTCTGGCCATTCTAGGGTTGAATTAATTCATTATATCCATCTACCAACCTCTAAGACTTGAGTGTTCAAGCTGTCAGTCTAGATGTTTCATGTGCATTGTCCTCTGTGTACTTCCTTCTCACACTATGAATTTAGTGAAGTGAAACAGTCCAATTAAGCAAGAAAGCCTCTAAGGTTCCCTGCACATGTATTATTAGGGCTGTTGGTATTAACTTCATGCTCATGAATTTCCATTAGAGAAATACTCTAAACCTTTTCTTAAGAACTCAAACATTTTTGATGTTTGCAAAATACCTTATTTGTAACTGCACAATTGAGGTAGGGAAGATGCTTTTAAAATAAGTTAATGTAATTAAATCCAATTTTGACTGGCTGCGAAATACAGTGGGCCCCTGCATATTTGCATATTTGTGTTCTGCATATTCACTGTCTCAATTAGTTGTGGATTATTTTTCCATGAGTTGTATGTCTGCGCGCGTGCGCAGATAGTACCATGAACCTAGTCAGCTCATGAATATGTAATGCTTTCATGAATATGTAAATTATCCCTGTCCAGGGGCAGTGACGGGAGGGAGCTGCACACTGCGCAGCCCAGCCCAGCCTGGCCTGGATGTGTTTAATGTCAATGTGTGGTTTTGCGCAGCTGGAATTGTTCTTCGCCAGGTTGCGAGACAGGGAGATAGGGCTGCCATTCTGTCCGTCTATACGTGAGCACCGGAGACAGAGGCACCTTCTCTCCATCCTCCAGAACCAGTGGGCAGTCACCCGGCCGCACTGAGCTGAGGCAGAGCGGGCACCCATGCTGCACTGTGCTGAGCTAAGCCTGCTGCTCACAGTTTCCAAGCACCCTCCATTTGCATCATTTAAGGGGAAAAGGAACCACCACCATTGCCCTGGAGCTGGGACTGCTGCCAGAGCAGTTACAGGCAGGCGCTGCAGAGGCAAGGCAAGCCCTCAGGGTGTTTGCATGGCAGGCATTGCTCTCCACTGGGCTGCAGGAGGGTGCCGGCATTGTGTGTGTCTGTGCGTGACAGCAGCTGTGGGAGGCACCTTCCCCTCATCCCAGTGGCCTCCACAGATCTCTCCATGGTGCTCTTAGTTGCCGCGGCAGCAAAGGGAAGGATGGCTCCGTGGCTCCCACCTTCCGTACCCATAGCAGCACCCGTGCTCCCTCTGTGCCATTTCGGGGGCTGAGATCACAGGGTCACCCAGCACTGGCAGTGCTGCTCCATTCCCAGTGCTTTATGCTAGCCTGGAAGAGGGAGCCAGGTTTGCTAACTGAAAAACCTTAAAAAAACCCAGAAAAAACAATGAAAAAACCACACCCACTGCCAGTTCCCAATCAGAGCGCTGCAAGTTTGTGAGCATGAGTCAGCTGCCACAGAAACAGCTTCTTCCAGCAGGGGAGGGAAACACATTGTGTTTTCCACAGCAGTGGAGCTGCAGGGAAAACCTGCAGCCCTCCCGGGACACCACGTCACAGTCTGCTTACATCACAGCACATGCTCCTGCAGCCAGGAGCCCTAGTACACCCTAGCTCCTGGCTGCATGGGGGGCTCTGCTCGGTGTCCCTGGCAACTGGGGCGGGGAAGCATCAGACCCTGCAAAGGGGTAGCCAGAGCACAGCCAAGGCTGCGGCAAGGTCCCCGCATGGGGAGAGACAGCACGGCTGCCCATGCAGGCTGGGTGGCACCAGTGAATAGCGCAGGGAGGGAAAAAAAACCCCAAAACAACTCCCCCAAAACTCCCGAACAACACAGCCAACCAAGCAAAACGCAGACCAACACACGTGGCAGGTGGAGGGGGCACTGCAGCCAGTCCAGGGGCGTTTGCGGCGTTTTGATAACATTAAACCATTGAGAAAGTCTCTATAAAGCTTCCACAGCCACCCACAGATGGGCTCACACGCAGGGACATGTCTTGGCCACAGACCAAGCATCCACCGAGACTCTGCCCCCGTGCAGTCCTGAGCTGAGCTTCCCCACTGACGTGACAGTGCAAGCATGTATGGCAGCAGCAGCCCAGCAGTGGCAAAAGCAGTAGCATGGTCAAAGGGAAGCCCATGGATTCTCCAGGGGACTCCCCAGTTGGAGAGGGCTCAGAAAGCCTTCCCTATGATCCCCTGTGCTGTGAGACGCCATGTGGAGGTGCCAAAAACACTCCCTAGGGCTCCAAGGCTGCGGGGAGTGGGGACATTACTCATTACACGCCCGTGCTCACGGATTGGGCGATTTGCAGGACCTCAGGAGACCCATTATCCGCAAATTTAGAGGTATGACTGTGTATATATATTTATATGTAGTAACCCCTCACTTCTTCGCGGCTCAAATTTCGCAGCTTCATCTCCATGTTTTTTTTCCTGTGAAGGCACCATAGACTTCCCTTGATTCTCTGCTGCATTTTTGCATGTCACAAGAGATGCAGAGAGCCGCGCATGCACAGAGTGCCTCTGCAGTGCCAGGGGATGGGACTGGCTCACCCAGCGGGCTGGGGGGATGGTGCCTCTTGCTCACTCTGGGCTGCCCAGAGTTGCTTGCCTTGAGGCTGTGGAGGGACAAGGGCTTGGCAGACCATGCCCCTGCAGCTGCCCTGTGCAGCCTTGGGGTTGCACCAAGCACCTGCTGCTGCCTGGGGCAACCCCAGGAGGGCATGCCCACCTCACCAAGGGAGGGTTGGGGTCCTCTCATGCTGGGACACGGCAGCAACCTCTCCTCAGCTCCCCTGGCCCTGCCCACCTTGTTGAGGAGGGGCAGAGAAGACCCCTTTACTCCCCTGTCCCATCACATGACATGAGGAGGTGCCAGGAATGCCCCTCAGCACTCTGAGGCTGAGAGGGACAGGGCAATGGGCATGATTTATTTGCGTATGTATGATCCGCCGCTCTTCACAGATTTTGGCTTTTTTGTCACTCCTCCAGTCTTGAACCCTTGCAAAATTTGGGGGATTTCTGTATGTATATTCATATATATATAAAAAAATCTTGTTACTCAAAGAAACATGACTGGGAGAACAGCAGAGTTTCATCGTTGTGACTCCCGATGACTTCAGTGTATCCTTTATGACCTCCATCTACAATACACAAAAGGGAAGCAAGCACTAGCAACTTCAGCAAAGTACAGTCTTGCCTCCGCATTCACAAGTTATGGGTCTCCAGAGGGTCCCATGAATCGCCCAATCTACAAGCATGAATATGCTATGCTCATCTCCCCGCCCCACACCACCCCAGAGTGCTGGGGAGCACTTCCCATGGCCTCTCACAACACAGGGGTGCAAAGGTCTCTGAGCCCTCTCTGACTGGGGACACCCCCAGAGAATCCCTGGGCTTCCTTTTGAACATGCTGCCACTTTCGCCACCATCACCACTGGACAGTTGCTGCTGCACATAATTGTATTGTTGCCGTGGTGGGGAAGCTCACCCTAGGGTCGTGCCAGGGCAGGGGCTCAGCAGTCCCCACTTGCACTCTGCAGGCACTCCCCAGAAAGGTGCTGGCGGGGACAAACATTTGAGAGCACCTCACGCCAGGACATATGGGGGGAGAAGTGTCGGGACACCCTGGTCCTGGTACACAGGGGCAGATGGGGAAGGAGAGGCTAGCTCATGTCACAGTCCCTCTGGAGTAGGCTGCAACACTGCAGGAGCACTTTCCCTGGGGATATGTATATCAACAGGTGCACCAGGCACTGGGTATACAGCCTCTGGCGACACAGAGCGCTTAGAGCTTGGATTCCACTGTAGTTAGCACACCTTCAACCATCGGCATCGCCTCCCTTGCGTGTAGCCGTGGAAACAGTAACACAGACACAGACACACACACACATACAGGCAGTCTCCTCTCGCAGTCCTCAGGTCCCCAGAAAGGCACTGGCAGGGACAAACGCTTAAGAGCACCTCACACTAGGACACCCAGGGGGAGAAGCAGTGGGACACCCCACTCTTGGCACAGGTGGTGCCACTGGAGTATACACCATGTGTTATAAACCTTCTTTGTTACGTAACCTCTGCAACACTCATAAGGGAGCAAACTGTGCCGCCCTTCCGTCCCATGGGGGTGTGCTCTGCAAATAGTCGATTAATATTTGCTGAGAAATATTCCGCGAATCTGTGAAGATGTGAATCAGTAGGCATGAATATGCAAGGTATTACTGTATTTAGAAAGGAAAAAAAGCAGGGCCCAGAGCCTTTGTCCTTTGTGGATGATCCCCATCTTCATCTTCCCAAGAACAAGGAGGACAAGACCTTACTGGTACTCTATAGCTCAGTGAAACAAAACTGCTGGACAAGGAAACCAGGAAGATTTATCTCCAAACAAGTGTTCCCGAAAAAGAAAAGAGTAGCCCACACCACCTTAAAAGGCTACATTTCATTTGTGAACAAAACAGTGTGATAAAAATAGAAAGCAAAAGCTGTGGAAAAGTTGCTTACTCATAGTTTTATTACTATTCTTTAGATACATCTATTCAGAGAAATTAGGCAAAGCAGCATGTTCTCATCTGCAGCATTATGAATAGCCAAATTATCTTTAACAAACTAAACAATCTCTTAATAAGGTAGAGAAGAGTGAGATAAAATTGTCCCAGTTGAAGGAAATGACAGAATTAAGTAAATTTGATATGAGTTTTAGAAGATTTCTGAGTATTGAGAGGCCTTTCAGAGATTAAAGCAAATCGCTTTGGCATATACGTAATATGCACTTTATTAAATTCAGATGGCTGGAGGGAGAAAATCTGGGGTTTGATACCTACATTCACCCAAAGAAATGCCTTAGAAAAGGGATAGCTGCCAGATTTAAAAGAGATAAAATAAAAGTAGACATCCTGTATGTCTAAAATCCTCATGAGTCTGAAAAAACAACCAAACACATATTTTCCCTTGTGTTTCGTTAGATGGAAGCAAATTCCCTAAGCATAGCTTGAAAATGTGAAATGGTTAAGAACTCCATTATCATTCATGCTTCGGCAACTTCATTATGTATACAGGCCCAGTCTTTTACAGGCTAAAAGAGCAATCCTGATCCATGCTGCATGCCATCTATAATGTAGCCCTGCTGAAATACCAATAACACTAACATCTGTCTTGTGCAATGTTAAAAGGGAAAAAGAGGGGGAAAGATTCACATAAATAAAATGCACATAAGGATGACAAAAAAGGAAAATACAGAAACCTATGACAGACAAATTTTATTAATGGCTCGACCATATGCATCCAGGGCATAATTAACTATTCACAGGTGAAATTAGCAGATAGGAGTGTCTGTCGTGAGCAAATTGAATAGACCCTGATTATATCAATAGTTTTCAACCAGTGTCCCCTGGTTATCAAACTATCAAATAAATTTGTCCACTCTCTCCTTCTCTGGGAGGAGGGGGTTAGGAGGAATGGAGAACTTTAATTATCCGGCCACAGTATATGGCAGGTCATTAATAAAACCTAGTTATCTGGCTGCAGGTTTTATAGTTTTACTGTTATCTAACTTTTATCTAAATAAACATTTGGAAAATGTCCTTAAAATTACTGGGGATACTTTGCCAGTTCTCCACCAGATATTTGAAAATGAAACTTTGCTGGATTTTACTATACAATGCATCGCATCACCTCAAAGACTCCCGCCTTCTTCCTCGTACCACTATGATGGAATTATAGAGTTTGGCGGTACATACATTGATGGATCTAACCAACCTGCAAATGCAGATAAGGGTAAAATCACTTGATGGGTTAGTTCTCCTTAATGTATATTTACTCAGCCTTTATGTTATGTATGCATTTTTTACTTTCATGCCACATATATCAATGACAAATGTAAGAATTGAAAAGCCAGTAATAACATAAAAGAACAGCATTTTTTAAAGTCTGTGCCGCAATTGCCAGAGACGAGACAGTATCTTTTCATTTGAATAAAGGATAGTAGGAAATTAACATTTCTGGGGTCCTGGTCCTGATTGTGTTCCAAGTATATCCAATTTCTAAACTCAGATGGTTTTCCATGATACAATAGAGGATTCCAATAATAAAAGTCTTGCATTTCACTTACACTTTATTTTTCCACAATTATTATAATGATGCTTCCTGAAGAGGAATGGAGATGTATATTTTATATACATTTATATGAGTTCAGTATGGAAGTGACCCAAGCAAAAATGGCTCTTTCAAGGAAATCGATGAGGAGCTTAGTGACATGGTCTAGCTGAGGGGGTGTTGGGCTGGATGGTCCTGTGGGTCCCTTCTGGCTCGGAGTGGCCTGTTAGCCTGTGAGGGAACTAGGTTTATGTTCACCACTCTGGGGTGTGCGTTCGGTCTCTGTAGAGGTGTTAGCTGGTGAGTTGGACTAGATGATTCTTGTGGGTCCCTTCCAACTCATAGTATTCTGTGATTCTGTGATATCAACTCATACATATATTTTACCACGTGACAATTTTCAGTATCTTCTCTTCTGTCTACAGGATATAATAAATATTTGGGGTTTTTTTTGTATTACCGATTTTCTTTTCCTATGGACCTTCAGAAATGTGAAGATCATAACATTCTACTAATTAAGGCAGATATTTGTTATCCTGTAACTGAAGAGAGGAGATATATATATATATATTTCAATTTGGGGATTTTTTTTTTTAAATATATGATCTTTCATAGTTCTGAAGACATTTTTCTATGGCTCTTAAGTTAAAAAAAAAATTAAATCAAATAGCAGATTGGTGAAAGCAACTTAATTCCTATTTTCAAAAACTGTAAGCATCAAGCACATATTGAAGTTTTCATTATTAAAATTATTAATTCTGATGAATACTTTCCATGTGACTGGGAGCAAAATGACATAGGGCATACTGCTGAGATGGGACATGGGNCTTGTGGGTCCCTTCCAGCTCATAATATGCTGTGATTCTGTGATAAAAGAAAAGCTGTTGTACTAAAGTTCCTTTAGCAGTACATTAGGATTACAGAAAACCCCTATGGTAATGCTAGATAGAAGAAGAAAAAATGTAGTGAGACCTTTTTATGATTTCACAATTACACCACTACAATTCCTTTTGATTACTCCAGATTTAAAGAGCAAAAACATTGACAGAAGAGTGAAAAGTCTCTCTACCTGATAAATCTCTGCAGTAGTGAGAGCTTGTGTTAACAGCAAGCCCAAACAGCCTTGATAAGAACAGAAGAAGGGGACTAGCTGGAGGAGTCAACCTTCTCTTTTGGACTGGAACTTGGAAGAAGTTATATACTTTTTGCCAGTGTCTTATGATGCTTTGTCTTTGACATCTAAACTGCAGGAAAATAAAAGTTATAATTACATTAGAATTGATGTAGTTTCATTGAAGCCAATGACACTATCAAGTGGTTGAAGACTTAGTCCTTTCGCAATTTTTATCCACATAGCTTAGACACACCGAAATTTGGAAAAGCATATGACTGTCACAAAAGAAAAGGAAAAAGTATCCGCCAGTAAACAAATAATGCATTATCTGCAATTTTTAAATAATGAGTTCCTGGTTAGATGTAGTAATATCTTTGTTGGCCGAGGTAAGTTAATCACATCTTTACTTTTTTAAAGATGTAAATCGGAAACGCATATTTCAATACTGATTGTATGAGGGAATTCACCTTTATACGAGTTTTGCTAATAACATATATTGGCATTACTTTATATTTTCTGTATTAACTGTAATTATACAGTTAGTAAGTTATAATCAAAGATTCTCTTCTTTTGCAATTACAGTTACTCCAGTTTCCTTACACTGAGCTTTGGTGGTGATATAATTAAAAAATGGTCCTTTGCACAGGCAGTATTGCACATGGTGAAAAATGGTAGTTATTTCCACACTTCACAGATCCAGCTGCTATGAGCATTAAAAATTACTTAAAACACAAAATTATTGGATCATGATTACAATTGATTGTGTTGTTATATATTAATTGAATTGTAAATTGCAGTTCTAAATTAAAACACAGCTTATTAGGAATTGCAAGAGAATAATAAGGGATGAAGTAATGTTTCATGTAATTACTAAAATAAAATAAAAAATCCGAAGAGAGAGAGAGAGAGAGAGAGAAAGTATGTTCTGGACAAGTACTTATTTTGAAAAATTGCCCTGGAGCTATTGATGGACTGTATGTTTCAGTGTCTTCGGTGAATAATAGCCTTTAGTCTCAGAACTTAAGGAACTTTTTGTAGCAAAACAGTGATATTAGCAATAATAATAAGCCTGGAGTAGAACTATCTGCAGATAAAACAACATTTTTACAAACGTGATTTTCCTGTATAAGTTCCACCTCTATAAGGAAAGAGAATGACTGGCTGGAAAATACAACTATGAGTAGGCAATCAGGAAGATTATAAGAACATGGGGTGGAAATACCAGCAGATGCAAAAGAAAGCACTTTCAGGATGACACATCCTCTGAAAGTGATGTTATCCAAGAAGAGCATCATGAAAAAGAGCATCCAAAGAACAGCAAAGCTGGTGAAGGGGCTGGAACACAAGTCTTATGAGAAAGTGGCTGAGGGAGCTGATGTTGTTAAGCTTGGAGAAAAGTAGGTTCAGTGGAGACTTTATCACTCCTTGCAACCAGCTGAAAGGTTCTAGCAAGATGAGGGTTGGCCTCTTCTCCCAAGTAACAAGTGATAGAACAAGACTAAATGAACTCAAATTACACAAGGGGAGATTTAAACTGGATATTATGAAAATTTCTTCTCTGAAAGGATTACCAAGCACTGGAACAAGCTGCCCAAGTAAGTGGTTGAGTAACTATCCCTGGAGATATTTAAGACACATAAATGTGGTGCTTAGGGGCACAGTATACTGGGGTTACAGTTGGACTCAGAGAGGGTCTTGAGGGTCTTAAGGGTCTTTTCCAATCTAAATGATTCTATCATTCTAGATACACTCTGTAAACATGAGGAAAAGATGGATGTAAAATTCAAGAACAGTGAATACAGTTGGTTTTTACCAGAAAGCATAAGCAGCATAAAAACAGACTATGATATATTTTGATAAAGTGAAGTGAGCAGCAGCTGATCACCATCCAGCTCCTCATTCTTGGTGAGCTACCAGAACAGGTCAGATACACATGACTACTCCTACTGTTGCACACCGACCTAGAACACCACCCAGAGACAAAGTCAGTGTTTCCTATGCCAGGCAGGTCTGCATCTGAGTTGCCATGGTCAGAGTGTCTCATGGTTACAGACC
>WEKX01000963.1:64496-80167 GCA_013390025.1 Pitta sordida | reverse complement strand
CTTCACCTCAGTCACTAAAGTTTCATTACTCAATCTACAAATGACAATGCTAACAATATGTGTGTGGAGCTGTATTCCTAGAAAGCATGGGCAATCTAAGTGTCTCATGTGACTGTGGAAATGTCTGGCTACAGAGGTTTCTCACAGCTGACTTTTGCTTAAGAAACATTTATGCAATCATCAATACTATAGTCACACATCCCAGTAGTGTGCAAGCCAGCCAGTTGCAAGCAATGAGCTGGTATGCAGAATTGTGAGATCATTTCACTCTGGAGTCCTCTGGGTTTCACAGATGGTTATCTGTCTGTTATTATGCTGTAATCACAGACAATCTCCTGTCAGTCATTTGCATGAGCAAGAAAGAACTAAAGTGATTCAAGCAGTGGCAGACTTTGTCCTCCAGTCCTATTTAAATACATTGCTCAGAAATCTCCTAGGATGCTTACATGAGCCATTGAAGACTTGTTCTCTAAGTTTTCTTTCTATGAAGATGTGTTTTTGAGTTGGCAGTACCTCAGGATAGCAAGGAAAATTCTTCATATTGAGTCCTCTCACTGACTCCACACAAAGATTTTTTCCAGAGCTTCTCTTGAGTTTCATTTATGGCAGGGGATCAGTGCCCTCACATGTTTCATAGGTAGACCTAAGGTGTCACACATTGCATGTGGAAAAGTCTCTCTTTCCACTGATTCAGGAAGTGCCCATTTATATAACCTCCTATGTCTTATTTATCATTACCTAAAACACTCTGGAGCCTGACATTCTCTATGTGAGAGAAGTTTAGAAGGATAATTACCTTAGTCTCTGCAAAGATGAGGGTACACTCTATCTGAGCTCAGCCTTCCTTAATGAGAGCACTAAGAACAGCTCAACACCCGTTGTGTTGGTACCAGGAGGTACTCGCAAAACTAGTCATTCATACATGTTCCATGCATTAAACTTTCACAAGGGTCCAGGTTTGACGTTGTATCCAATCAATCAGACCTGAAGACTTTAAAATTCAGTTACAGATAAGGGAGGGCCAGTTTCAATTCCCTACAAGATGAGTGTGCATCTGTTGAAAAAGAAGCTTTAAAAAGCCGCAACAACCTGCCTCCTGACACTTAAAAACAAACAAACTAAACAAGATCAAAATATAGAAATAAAAGCTGGGTTTGAAAAGAACATGATTTCTGAGATATCTTTATATATATTCATCACCTATCCTGCTTCCTTCCCCTTCACATTTCTTGTGTATCTATCTAATCTGTATATGAGTCTTCCTAAGCACAGGAATCTTCATCCCTGTATTGTGCTTTTTCTGTGGCTGGGTTTCAGGTAGCAGGGGAGCTATGGGGGAGGCCTTTTTCAAGAAGTTGCTGGAAGCTTCTCTCAGGTTGGGCCTGCCGCTGGCCAAGGCCATGACCAGTCAGAAGTAATGGAGACACCTCTGTGATAATATGTTTAAGAAGGAGGGAAAAAAGTTTGAGGGAGAGATGATCATGGCCACCAGAGAAGAGCAGTGAGAAGATGTAACAGCAAATGCAGGTACCAAGGCCAGGGCCATAGGAGGGGGAGGAGGTGTTCCAGGCATCTCCCTGCAGCCCATGGTGATGACCATGGTGAATAAGGCTGTCCCCCTGCAGCCCATGGAAAGATCTCAAGGTTGCAGGGATCTGTTTGTGGATCATGGAGGAGCCCACACTAAGGAGGTGGATGCTGGAAGGAGGCTGCAGCCATTGGAGCCCACATCAGAGCAGGTCCTGGCAGAGGCTTGTGGCCTGTGGAGAGGAGAGTCCACGCTGGAGTAGAGTTTCTCCTGGTAGGATCTGTGCCTTGGTGATAGGACCCATGCTGGAGCAGCCTGTACTGATGGACTGCACCCTGTGGAGTGACCTGTGGGCAACAGTGTTTTGAAGAACTGCTGCCTGTGGGAATGGACCTACACTGGAGAGTGTCGTGAAGGACTTTCTTCGGTGGGAGGGACCCCATGGAATGCAGGGGAATGGCCTCCTCCCCTGAGCCGCGGCAGAGAAACACCAACTGCCTGGTTTTCCCCTACTCCTGTCCTCCCCTGTCTACTGGAGGAAGGGGGAATGTGGTATCTGTTGTAAGAGATGGAGGGGTGGGAGGGAAGGGTGCCTTAAAGATCTTTGATGCTTCTCACTTTAAGCTCTTGTTAGAAATAACAAGCTGATCTTGTTAGAAATAAGTTCTTTATATCCCCACCTTGGAGTTTGTTTTGCTTGTGACAGGAAGAGATTTCTAATTGTCTTTATCTCTACCTTAGCAAAACCCTTCAGTTTTTTTCCCTCACATCCCTGTTTGTATGCATGGGGGAGGTGTGCGAGAGCAACTTTTGGTGAGTCTCTGGCATCTAGCAAGGGTGAAACCACTACAATCTCTTATATTTTCTGGTTTGTTTTTTTTTTTAAAGAAGAAAGTGCTTTAGTTTTTATGTACTTAATGGATTGAATAATTTGTTTTACCATTTCTCTTATTTTGCAATGCTCTAGACTTTTTCACTGTTTTTTTTTCCATAAACACTTCTTAACGAAACCTATTTGGCTAAAGTATCTTGTGTTATGCCATTTTGTATAAAAATCTTGGGGAAAAAAAACGGGCAATCGAGTAGTTTATTATACTACATTAAGGTTTTCTGTAATATTAGCTATATTTTTTTTACTTTTTAGAAAACATACTGGAAATTCTATTAAAGGGTGAGGATATCAACAATTCTGGTGAAGGGATAATTTTAAAAAGATGTTGTGTCTGTAAAACATTTTGTGGTATTAGCTGGGAGATTTAAACTTTTGCCTCCTAATCTTTTAAAGGTTTGGTAGCACTATTTGGTTTTGCAACCAGAATCAAAGAATATACTACTTAAATGTTTTAACATAGACATTCCAAGTAGACAAATGCTTTAACTTTCTTAATTTTTTCATCAGGTTATCTCGCACTGTTACCACTCAAACGTACAGAGTGATGGTTCTGTAGCAGATTTCTAGAACAGAGCTTCTTCTAAGGATCGCACTGTTATTGTCAGAGTATGGCTTCATAATTTTAGGGGACTTACAGCTTGTTGTATTAGTCAGAACCAGGACTGACAGTATTATAAGATGATTGGGGAAAGAAAGAAAAAAAAAGATCATTTTCTAAACAAAATATTCTTTAATAAAAACTTAAATATGAATGCATTATATAAGGCCCTGGTTAGACCCTCCAAACATTATTGTACATATTTCTGGCCACTAACTGAGGGGAGGGGGAATAGTTTAAATAAGAATAGGTGTACAAAACGTTTAAAAAATACCTAAGTGAGGAGTCTTGACTACAAAAAGAAATATAAAAGGAGTCGTCTTGTTTAGCCAAGAAAAATTTATATGCTGTAGTGCATAAATTCAGCAGGTGACTATATGCCACAAAAGTAAATGAGCTATTTAAAAAAAAGATAATGTTAGCAAAGAACAAATTAGTATAAATCAGTCATGAATAAAATTAGACTGGATATTAGAAAAAGATTTCTAAGTACTAGAAGCAAGGTTCTGGAACAGTCCTCTAATAGGAGCTGTGGAGGGCAAAACACCTATATAATGTTAAAACAGAGTCTAAAATAAGTGTTAGTAAGAGTTTCTTGTGTAGTCGTCTACAATGTGGAGGACTCTCTTAGTGACATGTCAAGTTTCTGCCATCTTTATCTTATGTGGTTAAAATATTTGCTGAAAGGTCTGGAGGAAGTTTGCGTAGATCTTGGTTCTCCTATATCAAAAGTTACCATTGCAGACTTGTGATTTTCCTTTTTATTGTTTTGTGGTTTTAGTTTTAATGATTCATCTTACGGAGGCTGAAAATCTATACAGAATATTTCTTTCTAGGAGAGAGGGAAAAAAATGGTTGCTTCTAGCCTTCCTGGCAGCAGAAGAGAATTAAAAACCTGCATGTATTTTAAAAGCTTAATAAAACATGGAACTGTGAAATATATTTTTAGCTAAACTAACAACTTGGGCCTATAAATAATTTTTCATTCAAGTTGATACAGAGAAAGGCCTTTTTCTCTGTGCCTTTGTATGGTTTGCTTATTCAAAACTAAAGGTATTTTCAAAATACCTTTAGTTGATACAAGTATTTTTCAGGCCTTAGAGAGTCTGTGTATTCAGAATCCCCAGGTGCCTTTAGTTACCAAAGTATTTGTAAGGCCCTTGTACAGTGAGCACCCGCATATTCACGATCCGGTATTTGCGAGATCCAGTATTTGCGGGTGATTTTTCCACGAGCTGTGTGACCTCAGTGCATGCGCAGAGCCTACCGTAACTTCAGTCTGATCAGCCACGGGCCCCGCCGCTCGCGAGGTGCCGGGACAAGCCACGGCACGGGGACTCCTCCTGCTGCCGCAGCGCCNCTGTGTATTCAGAATCCCCAGGTGCCTTTAGTTACCAAAGTATTTGTAAGGCCCTTGTACAGTGAGCACCCGCATATTCACGATCCGGTATTTGCGAGATCCAGTATTTGCGGGTGATTTTTCCACGAGCTGTGTGACCTCAGCGCATGCGCAGAGCCTACCGCGACCTCAGTCTGATCAGCCACGGGCCCCGCTGCTCGCGAGCTGCCGGGACAAGCCACGGCACGGGGACTCCTCCTGCTGCCGCAGCGCCGGGACTCCTCCACTCACTGCTCACCCCCCGCCCCGGTGGAGCACAGCCAGACATCTGAAACAAGCCCCGCTCTCAGGACCATCCTCCAAACCTTATTAGGGGAGGGGGCGTGGCTACGGGCATGGCGTACTCGACTACATAGTGGGTTCGCTATCTTTGCGTATTTCACCACTCACGTGAGGCAGACCAGACCCAACAGCCTGTGAGTAACGGGGGATCACTGTATTTTAGTCCTTTAAGGTATCTTTAGTTATTACAATGTCTATAGGGACTCAGTAAGCCTTTGTATTCTCCTTAGTAGGTCTTTGCATTTTTACTTTGCAAGGTGCCTTATGTTGCTACAAAATTGCTAGGCCTCAGAGGGTCTTTGTATTTTTAACCCTGCAGGTGCGATATTATTCTAATAATTTGGGTTAATATAACAAAGACATGAAGAAAAGAGTCTTTAAAGATAGTTGCTTCGGGGTAATTGTAGTAACCAATAAGTTACCAATCATCTCTGGACGAGCTCAGAGAGTGTTGGTGAATGGTGCCACATCCAGCTGGCAGCCAGTCACTAGTGGAGTCCCACAGGGGTCAGTGTTAGGCCCGGCACTGTTCAACATCTTTATTGAAGATATGGACGAGGGAATTGAGTCCATCAGCAGCAGGTTTGCAGATGATACCAAGCTGGGGTCAAATGTTGTGCTTCCAGAGGGTAGGAGGGCCCTTCAGNAGGACTGGAGGACAAGCCCTGTGAGAAGCGTCTGCAGAAGCTGGGATTGTTTAGCCTGGAGAAGAGGAGGCTCAGAGGAGACTTCATTGCTGTTTACAAGTACCTGAGGGGAGGTTGCCACCAGGTGGGTGTGGACCTCTTCTTTCAGGCTGACGACACCAGAACGAGAGGACATGTCCTTAAGCTATGCCAGGGGAGGTTTAGACTGAATGTTAGGAAGAGGTTTTTCACAGAGAGAGTGATCTCTCATTGGAATGGTCTGCCCAGGGAGGTGGTGAAGTCGCCATCCCTGGAGATGTTTAAGAGAAGACTCCATGAGGAGCTCAGTGACATGGTCTAGTTAGTGGGAAGTTAGACTAGATGATCCTGAGGGTCCCTTCCAACTTAGTATAGCCTTTGAGCCTGTGAACGCCATCACAATGATGTGACATGATGAAGTAAATTCACATTTCCTTTCCAAGATAAAAAGCCAAAACTATTCACGATGAGAGTTTTGATTTTGAAAAGATAAAATAAGGAATTAAAAATAAAAGCAGTTAAAAGTGTACAATTCTTATAATAAATGTTTATCTCTTTAGTATAAATTGTGTATTATATGTATTGTATCATATTTTTATAGGCCCCGCTATTAGAAAATCAGGGTATGGTTATACCATCTACTAAAGTATATTCCCCTAATTAGAATGGAAAAACAGCAGATCAAGGGAACTGCTAGCACTAAACTGAAATCCTTCAAAAACCAGAACTGACACACGAACAACCAAATGAAAACAAAACTTTGAGTCTGGTGACCAAAAAAATAGAGGAAAAAATAGGCTAAATTATTACATTGCCAGAAACTGAATTTAACTAAAATTAATAACATATATATAAAAAAATTAAAATACTTCAAAATATTTTCAAATTCACCCACAGCAGGAAGCTTACCGTAGAATTAACTATCAATAAGAGTATTCAGAAAACACTGTACTTCATTGTTCAGAGTTTAAAAAAAGTTGAAAAAGAAAGTAGGAAAATAAAGACAGGTCACAGTGTGACAGTGTTTCTTTTCAGGCAATATAGAAGAGAAGGACCCTTACACTGAAGAAACTTAGGAAAGCTTTGTGGCAAATCAATAAAATTACTGGTAAAAAGTTGTCAGCAGTAGACAATACTCAATATAAATATCTAAGAAAATTTAAACATTAAATTGTTCTATCTGTGATATGAAACACTGTGCTTAAATCAGCGTCAGTGTAAGAGAAGTGAAAGCTGACTAACACAGCATCAGGTTTTAAAAAGGATTCCAGGATGATCCAAGAAACAACAGCCTGACACCTGTACAGGGAAAATTATGAAGAGTTATTCAAAAGGCTAGAAATGGAAAACGTGGATAAATACAGTGCAAAGCAAAAGGCATAGCCCTTGCAAAGACAAGCCATGAACTCTTAATTCTGTGGAATTCTTTGAAGGGACAAAGCCCATGATGTTACAGCTATCCTGAGGGCCCAGGGGTTAAGATTTCCAACAAACTTTTGTCCAAGTCCTCCACCAAAGACTCTCAGAGAAACTAATTGGTCAGGTCTAATGGACTACACCATTATAAGAGAGAGCTCAAGGTCCTCAGTAGCACAGATAGCTTTGAATATTGCAGTCTTATAAGTAGCTGTCTGGTCAGGTGGATATTTTGCCCTAGGTACCAAGCAGAGCCCTCAGCTGTTCTCCGTAACTGAGCTCAAACTCCTTTCCCTCCCCTCTCCAGAGCAGAGATTACAGGGTACAGTGGTGAGTGTCCCTACTTCTCACACAGGAGGCCAGGGTTCGATTCCCGCCCGGGAGGCAGTGGTGCTGTTTTAAGAGTTGGACTCGAAGATCCTTGTGGGTCCCTTCCAACTCAGAATATTCTGTGATTCTGTGATTCTGAGATTCTCTTTCTCTGAACTGTGGGCTCAACAGACCTTTAGAGAATATAAGAGGACATCAGAATCACGTAGATAAAAAAATTTTAAAAATTGTATTTTCACTTCCACTCATCCTCTGGTGCTGGCAGAAGACGTGTAGCAGTGTTGCTTCCTGCAGTGCTGCAGCAGCAGCACATCTCCACTGTTGGTGCATTTTTTGATTTGTTCCCAAACAAACAGTGCACAAGAGCAGGGTGCACAGGCTGGTTGGGGGGTGACCTTCAAGCAGGCATTTTTTTACTGTTCTCTGCAGGCAAGACATTACTACCTCTGTCTGCTGAACATTGAAGCCAAAACCAGGATAAACAGCTGTAATGATGGCAAGTCCTGGGCTAAACTGAGTAGAGGTAGTGTGCTAGTGTTTGCAGTTATTGAGGAAGTACATCATAAGAACAATTTTAGACTGACATAAACACACAGCAGGTGAAGAGGTAAGGAGCTTGTTTTTGCAAAGAACCAGTGAATACATTTAGAACTGTAGAAGGTCTTCTAACAAGCTACAGGTTTCTTCCAGGGGCGTTTATTGTGGTTAATTCTGTAAGGCAGATGAATCTTTCACCTTATTGCCACACTTAAGCATATGTTTTGCAAAGTAATGGAGGGGGAATTCAGAAGAAAACACAAAAATTAATGTCTGCTAGCATCACATATTTGTTTCATCTCCAGCAGTACTGGACTTGCAGGGTTGAGTCTGTACCACCTGTGGTGGGGAGAAAGTGAAGGGAGAGTGGTTTGCATCCCTCTGCTCAAAGCTGATGAAGCAGGCTTCTTCTCCAGGGGTATAAATTTCTAGCGAAGGATCTGCCTTTCCAAGGAGGACTGGTCCTGATGACAAGTGCCTTGCCAAAGTGTTAAAGGCTATATAGAGGAGATTTAGACAGGGAAAAATCTTTCTTTCTCATCCTCTTTTTTTTTTTTCTCATCCTCATTTTGCATGTCACTTGCAGTATTCTGTTGGCAGGTAGTATTTCAGTTGACAAAGACCAAGCATGGCTTCAGTGTGTATCTAAAGCTAAGAGACTCAAGGCCATTGACTCTGTTTTGCTGTTCACAATTTTTCTATGCGCACTTTCTATTTAGTGAGGCAGTATCTGTTCTAGTGTAGCTGGCCTATCAATTTTGGTTTCACTGGCAGTCTCTGATAAATAGTTCTCTGAACCAATGTCTACCTGAACAAATAAAATAATTATATGACATTAAATTATTTCAAGAGAACGCATCCTTCTGATTTGCATGTGATGCAAATCACTCTTTTTAAAGTTTAATGTGTTAGAATTATAATATTGAAAGACAAATTGTCCATGTATTATTAGATGAGAGGCAAAAAACACCTAGTCTTTCTATCCTGGGTGTCATATTACTTACTAGTGCAATCCCACCTTGGAATCTACGTTCCTTCTTTATCAAGTGTTCATACTTCTACTGCAAATCAGCAGATGCCACGTAAAGAAAAAAAATCCAATGATTTGATAAAAGACATCTTTCTTGTACAAAGTGTAACTAGCCTAATTACTTCTACAGCATCATTTCTACCTGAGCAGCCAATGCTCTGGTTGAAGTATTCATAGTTACAAATGAGTTCACGTATCTTTCTAGTGTGTTTCTGAATTTAAATGTTGTCTTCAACAATCCCCTACAGCAATGCATTTTAAAATGTAATTATATGCTATGAAAAAACACTTAATTTGCTTTATTTTTTCTGATAATTTAGTTGGATTGTCAGCAGATTCCCTGGATTTGATAAACCAATTATTTTTCCCTGCTATGTTTTTTTGTATCTTCCATTGTTCAATCTGAGGAATCCTAGTTTATTTTTGCCTCCCTTCATGTGGAAGCTGTTCTAAACCACTGACTCTGCTTGTTACAGTTCTCTGGAATATTTCTGTGTCTCTTGGATCAGCTCCAGCATGTTTTTGTCGCCACTTTCCTGCTCTTGGGAATCAAGAGGCAGATGATTTACTCATCTCATATAATGATGGTCAAAAACTCTCTTCTCCATCCACAATCACACAGGATTTTAACAGCAACTTCAAAAATACCTACAGGTTCAGCAAGTCTGGAGCACATGCCTCCCAAGAGTTTTTCAAGGCAAAAATAAGGAAACTCCTGGTCATTGTCATTAGGAGCTGAAAGGCTGCCAGTACTCCTGCATTCCTAGTATTGTAATGCTGCTTAAAAATGAGAATCCAGATAGGTTACTTAACAAGCCCGTTAGTCTGACCTTATCCCAAGGAAAAGAAAGGAGTGATCAAAATGTTTCTTTAATAAAGATTTTTTTGAAGTATGCTGCTCTGAACAAATTTGATTCACCTCCCAGTACCCTTCTTGCACCTCCTTGTTAAAAATTATGTCCAGACTTTTTAAACTTTAGTTATTGTCATATGACATTTTTATGAGCTCTGTTAGACCATCATTGGTGGATTAAAAGCATTGTTTAAAACAGTGTTGCTTGATGATACTGCATAATGTCCCATCCCAGGTATCTCTTCAGAATTTCTCCAACTCAAGAACCAGGACTCAGCTGTGAAATCTGATCACAGACCCAAATATTTAATATTTAATTGGGACATGGCTTTCATTTGGACTCCTCTCTCATGTGAAAAACTGTCTGGGAAGTGCCAGTCTGGAGAAAACCATTTTCAGTAGGAGGATGGTGAGGAGCCTTCAACCATCAGAGTTCCCAGCAAGACATCACTCAGCAGTTTGTTTCCCACAGAGGTGATGACAGCCTCCCGAGCTCCAGGCTCAGCATGTACTAGGCATCTTTTGGTCACTGGAGCTTTAGCAGCTGCAGTATTCACACACAGTAACTCACTCCAGTGGTTAAGCCCAGTGGCAGATACTAATAGCAGCAGCCTCTTTCCATTTCTCAAGTCCATTTTAAATTAATAAGAATGTTCCCCTTCTGTTTTTCATCCACAAAGAGACCCCCTTCGCATATTAATTTAATGTTAAATTGATGGATTAAATTATACCAAGCTCAAAATCAATTCTGCACATATTCATTTGAACGGACTAAATCCCTTAGTAAGGATAAAGCACAGAAAATGCATTTAGAGACACTGATAAGTCCAGGTCCATTATATGTCATTTTAAACAAAGAGCAAAAAAAAGCCCCTTTGGAGACGCTCTATCAGCTATTAAACAGAGACATTGCATGCACAGAGAGATTGATGATTAGCATTTCCATTCTCAGAACGGCTCTCCCTGGGTTGATGATAACAAGTAAATGCCTCTTCATGTCTTTGTCACAGTTCACAGAGAAGCAGATGCCTACACTAAGCTCTTCTCCTTTGTCTTTCCTCTTGTGCAATCAGTTAATAAGTGCAAAAGCACAACAGTATCCTCTATTTCCTGGAATTCTTTGATCTCTGGTAGGATCAGGTGGCAATTTTACATATTTTTATTTTTGTTTTCTTGTACTGGCCATTTCTTGTCTTAAAGCCTCTCTGATTGTAAGGCCATTGCATTACTCTCTAGCATGGGAGGTCTCTCCTTTGATAACGTGGGACAGACTATCTTTCATGTGGCCGCTGGCCAGGAGAGCCTTACAAAAACCAAGGCACAAGCTACAGGATCTCTTCAGCTTTTGGCATTCCAACACTCAGCTTTGAAGCTAAATCCAAGTATAGATGCATCCTGTTACTGAAAAGGAATTACCTAAATCTAAGTTCTCTAAAACTGAGAATTTCAGAAACTTGTGCACATCAACATTCCCACCTAAGGTCTTTTACCTACTTCAGTTTTACCAAGCTTGGGATTTTTCTCAAGATTTTGCCTCATTTGGCTGTCAGTGCCTACCATGGAAGAAATGCTATTCATTTAATGGATATCAGGCTTGTTTGAGAAAACCCACTTCACATTCCAGATGCCTGTTTTCTGAACAGAAGCAGTTTTCTATGCTGTTTAGGAAGCAGGCAGAGCAGTCCTGCCTTTCTTCTGCTTGCAACTGTAAGTGCTCTCAGACAGTGAAATGAAGGGGAGGAGCAGCACCCCAAGGTTCATTAGTATCCTGAGCTTTGAATTTCCCAGATACAACCACTGCAGACTACCCTGCCTTGCGCTGAGCCATTGAGGCGGAGAATCGAGCCATGTTAGAACAGCTGGTTAGGCAAAAGCAAGCAGGACTACCTCATGTAGAGAAGAGGGAAAGGGAAACAAGGTGAAGTAATACCAAGAAATTATCTAAGATTATTGTTTCTAGTTTTTTATGTCTTTCTGTTTTGGAGAGAACTACTTTTTTCTTGTTCTTTTTTTTTTAATT
Source organism: Pitta sordida (assembly GCA_013390025.1). Lineage (NCBI taxonomy): Eukaryota > Metazoa > Chordata > Aves > Passeriformes > Pittidae > Pitta > Pitta sordida. The sequence goes on along the minus strand of WEKX01000963.1, from coordinate 68,617 downwards.
TTCAGCTCTGATTCACAAGATTTGATGTCATGACACTGGCAGTACTTTACCTCTAGACCAACTCATTCTGCTAGACCCTGCAGCTGCTTCACAACAGGAAGCTGAGGATCATTAGCAGAAGTGTAAACTCTACTCTCTATTAATATATATATTTTTAGCTTAGTCTGCAATGAGTTCTAGTGAAAAGGAGAAGAAAAGAGACTGTAATTATGTTATAACTGACTTAGTATGAAAGCATTTCTAAAATCTTGTGTGTTTTCAGAATGTGTGTTAATTCAGTAAATTTGATCCCATTTCACAGATATAGAAGTTCATAGTGATCAGTCTTACAGCTCATTCTCCATGAAAATAGACTTGATAGGAAGAGAAAAGGCACAGAATATTGTATGCATTATATCAAATCACAAAATAGGTACAGATATCTTCTTTTTTATGCAGAACACTTTAAACTTTCGTAAGAAAGGCACAACAATTTTTTTACTGCTGGGCCAATTTTTGAAAAAATTTGTGATATGTCCAGAGCTGGGCATTACATGAGGTAAAAAATCAAAATCACTACCTCAGTTTTATGCCTAATCCCTGCTGCAGGAAGTGAAATTTTGACAGATGGTTGCTGTACTCATTACCCCTTTATTCAAAATGAGTAATGATTTACCATTAAATCCCACTAAAAAGAATGTATCTATTCATGTAACAAGGTTTATTCAGTGTAACCAAAGAATCTGGTCTTTATTTTGTCAAGAGTTTTATTCATATTTCAAATCGATAAATTGAGCTAATAGTATTCATTTAGCTACACACCAAAGGCTGCAGACAACTTAAATCCAAAAAAAGTTTTTCCTGTGGTAAACATCATTCCTATCCTGTGTATAGAAAGTAAGAACATATTAAGTATTGTCTTAGGCAATCAGGATCTCTCTTCTGGGCCTAGTTCTAATGTTAATTTGCTATGAAATAAAATAGAAGTCTCTAAACTTGATCTCAGTGAAATAAAAAGGTTAACTTCTATCTTATAACTAAAAACAACTAGGAAATTCTTGTTCAAAAGTACTATTTGTGTCAAAGATGGGAAAAGTAAACTTAGTTACAGAAATAATCCAGAATGTGGGGTTTCATGGTATGTTTGGTCTTATTGAATTGAAATATTAATGAATAAAAAAGGTTCTGATTCTTTTTCTATTGAGAAAAACTCATGTTTTATAATATCTAAAGCATATTTAGAACTTTCCAAATTTTATTTTGAGTATTGGCATAACTAATCCACACATAATTCATACTGTGTCACCATAATATTTTTATTATTGAAATATTGTGGAAAAGCAATTACTTATGCTAGAGGGTTAAATTTTGATTTGCAAGCATTACCTACTTATGATTTTATGTCTTGATATAAATATTTCAGTGTTTATTCTCAGTGAGTAAATATAATCTTTTTCTAAACATACAGGCTTTGTTGCTACATTGTAAGGACTGTTAATCACTTGGAACTGGATTTGGTTAAACAATTGCTGTTAAAACACTTTGGGCTGAACAATTATCTTTCAAGAAACAAAATGGAAGCAGACACATCAAATCTTAAATGGCACATCTCATTGGAAACTTCATCACCTGGTGACTAGAGGAAGAACTAGAGGAGTACTGAACCCCAAAGAAGAAATATGTTGTTCTGAAATCTTACACAAAGGTTTCACAGGTCTAGTAATTTCGTGTCATGCTCCTGTTTTTCTCTTACTCATACATGATCTCCTGTGCGGTATGGCCATGGACACAGAGCTGCCAACTCCTTCCCTCCCACATGACGCAGACACCACTGTAGGGCACAGGCTGTGAACTTCTGTAAGTGAACTTCAGCTATAAAGGGATTGAAAAGGCAGGAAATGCTCGATGTATAACATTCATCAAGCAACACCTCGGAAGAAAATTTTCATGGAATTTTTCTGAATTTCAATAAAAAGAAAAGAGGGAAAGGGTGAAGAAGCAAGAGGGGAAAATAAGGAAGGATAAAAAAAGAGTAGACAAGGGGAGGGGAAGAGAGAGAAAAGGAGAATATGCTTTTACTGCCTTTCTCTCAGAATACTACTTAGTGTTAGGGTTAACAATATGTACCTTGAGGGGTTTTTTTGAGATCTTTTCATTTGAAATTTTGTATCTACTTTGTAAACAAGTAAATCAGTAAGTCACATAAATTAAAGAAACAACCTGCTTCCCCCCGAAACTTGGTGTTTTAAAAGAATGTGCCAGGTCATTTATTCAGGTGCACAGAAATGTAATATTTTATGAGCAGATATTTCTTCTGAAATGAACAGATTGTACTTTTTTAATTTCAGAAATCAGACCAATAGTTATTGTGTACAAAGGAGTGTATCTTCTGATTTTCTATTTGGAAACAATACATTCTGGCTTGATTCACAAGGGCCCTTGGATGTTGAGTGCAGCAGCATTTAGCTTTCAGGCAGTTTTACCTAGTGAAGCTCACAACTGTGAACTACGCAAAAGCAGTTCCTCCATAGAAAACACGGTCTGGGAATGGGATTTACAGAAACCATCATGCCAAACAAGAAGCTAGAGATGTTGAGGAAAGCAATGGTCATGGGAAGGCTGTAGGCTAAGTTCTATTACTCGCAGGATTCGTGATGTTTTTCCATTTGGTGTTCATAAGCATGGCCTTTCTTCTGGAATTAAGCACTGAGGCTTTCTTCCAATCATTGAGAATAGTATAGTCCTTTCTTTGTTAACAAACCAAGAAGTAGCAGAGCTAATACTGCAGTATGTCCTCCTTCTCTGCTCTATTTCCCCTCCCCCTGAATGTCTCTTTCTATTTAAATCAATATTCTTGTGGTTAAATGATCTTCCATGATTAGTGTAAGCTAGGTTGTAGTTTACGTATATATGTATGTATCTATGTATCTTGTACAATACCAAGTAATGCTTTCATGTATTTGAGGGGTTTTGATAGAAAGTTCAACATTGTTAACGTTGAACTACTAAGGCAACACTATATGCATCCTCTGTGCTTCTAGTGCTTCTAGTTTTAGTTCTTAATCTAAATAGAACACTTGTATCTTTCAATGACTTCTGAACAATTTAACACAGAAAGAAATAAACATTTATCTTTTAACATTTCTCCTTTTTAAGTTGTGCTTTTCCTGCAAGCTTTTCATGTTATGGTAGTTGTTTTGAATGATGATTTATTGATTAACACTTATGTCCAGCAATGCCTGGGGCATATGGTTACCTTGGAACACTGTTAGGAGTTCAACTGGAGTCACTGAGTTTGCTTGCCATCAGTAGAGCTCTTTGCAAAATTGGTGTCCTAGGTCTGATTTGCAAATGCTTATCTTCTTTCTGCTTTGGTCTTAATTTTTTCCTCTTAGAATTTCACTAATAATCTTCATGACAAACTGGTCCCATTTTACCAGTTATATGTAAACTTGCCACAGCATCAGAATTGCTATGAGTATTCAAAAGTAAGAAATGAAGAACCTAACACATATTTTTTTAACTGTAGTTTCAAATGAGTTTCTAAAGAATTAATTTGAGTACCAGATTACTCGACAAGTCATCTAAACCAATATTTGGTAACCAAACATTAAGCTGCTTCTTTTGGTGGGAAAAAAAAATTAGCCTAACTGAAAGTCCTCCAGTCTCATGTTAACATTTTTTACTATAAGGATACAGGAAAATTTGAAACAACTACACTCTTATAAAATTAGGACTAGGATCTATCTCTTGTGATGATCAGTGAATCCTCTTACAATATTAGTTCATTTTGTAATTTGAAATGTCCATTAGAAGTTGTTTCTCCCCTACTCAAACATCTCAGTGGCGGCCCAAAGGTGGGAAGATCTAATAGGAAATAGTTCCACCAACACTTAATATTTACATTGCATTTTTCTATGTTTTATAAGTAATCTGATTCTATAAGCAGTGGTAAAGGCAATATTTTTCAAGAACATTAGTCCTGAATCCCTTTCCTGGTGGTAGATATATTGCTTCCAATAGACAGTCTTTGGTATCCACACACAAATTTGGGTGATTTTTGTCTAATAATTCTATGGTCTATGGGTGTGTCTTGGTTTGACCCTCGCTGGATGCCAGAGATTCACCCACAACCTCTCCCA
>WEKX01000963.1:12113-64452 GCA_013390025.1 Pitta sordida | reverse complement strand
GGCCTGGCCCCCGTGCCTTCATAGCTTCTCAGCTTCTCACCCAGGCTCTGGTCTGGCCATCTTCTTTTCTGTCACTACCTTTTTTTTCTTTCTCAAATATGTTATTGACAGACCTTGACCTCCATGGCAGCAATGGAGGCCCAGGCAGGAGCTGTTAACCTCCCTCGCTGCCAGAGGAAACACCCAAACTAGGACTGTGTAACACTGCTTGACATAGCCGTAAACTGGCATATTCATGATGAACTGAGAAGTTCAAATTAACTGTTGAACACTAGCTACCTCTGGTATCTTCCTATTTCACTTGTGTTTTTAGCAATATCAAGTTTCATAGTATAAGTCTCTCTCCTTGAACGCACTCATATATGCTTTTATTTTTATCTGACAGGTGTCTAGCATAAAACATATACACCATCAAAGGAAAAGATAGCAAATTCCAGGACTTCACACTTCCACTCAGATGCCCTAACCGCTAGGGCATGAGACTCCTTCCTGCCATGCAACTTTGCCTTTGGGAAGCATGATGGCCAAGCAGCAATGGGGGTGTATGGCTGTGAGCCTGTGCCGTACAGACATGTGGGATGAAGGTCTGGGCATGCTGGTAGCATGCAGGAGAACTATGCTTAAACCAGGACATAACTTCAATGCTAGCCTGATGTAAAAAGTAGTCGTCATGTTTGCACTTGGGTGTTCAGTGTGTGAATCACTGTTTTTTGAAGGAACTCAGAACAGAGGATGACTACTTGCAAATACCATCCTGATACTTAGTGAGAAAAGGCAGCTTCCGTGTTTCCAGGACCACAGCAGCTCCATCACTTTCCTAGTCCCTAGGGCTGTCTCCTCATCAAATTTTTGGCTGCAGAGCATATATTGGATTGCCAGTAGTGCTTCCCTGCTGGGGCCCAGACTCTGAAAACATCCCTTCCTTCACCATGTGGCTTCCCTACTCAAGGTGTTCAAATATCCTGTCAAGTTCTTTGCTTGAGACTCCCTTTATTCTCACTTTCTCTTGAACAAATTCCAGCAGTCAAGGTGTAGAAGCAGCAAGGGTTTTCTGCCAAACCATGGAGTATCAGCCTCTTTCTTGAAGCATAGATCAATGATTATTGATAAAATACGTTCCTTCCACTTGCCAAGACTTTTGAGCTCCACGTCTGCCTCTGAGATGCATCTGCACTGCACCCACAGAGCTCTGTTCTATGAGACACAGGAAACACACCTGCTCGAGACAAAAGAAAGAGAAGGGAAATGGACCCTGAGATAGTGTTGTAGCTTACTAGTTGTGGGGTCACATCTGGGGGAGAAGAGAACTTCCATGTCTTGCTTCAGAATTTATACATGCTATTTATGCAATGTACATGTAAATTAGAAAGTTAATTCTGTTATTGTGGTACAAATTAGAGCCCAGTTCTCACTTTCTTACATGAATGACATAATAATTTCTTTGCAGTTATGTCTCTCCTGGCTAAGTTTACTCCTGAAAAAGACAGAAATCATAGACCAGCCCTGGTTTGAAGGAACCTTCAAAGATCATCAAGTCCAAGTTTTCATAACAAAGGAAGTATATAGGAGGTTATCTAGCACCCTGATCAATCACATCCTGAAAACATGCAACTATGGGGGCTCTACCAAATGACTCTGCTGAAGTCAAGTCACTTTGAGAGGAATGGGTTAACAATACAGGCCTGACTGGATAAGAAGAAGGGTTAAATTCATGGAAGGAAGAAAAGGGCAAGTGAACGAGCACCTGATCTTCTGGATGAAAGGGATTGTAGCAGCATCTACCCTACCAATCATGTTCCCAAAGAAAGGAGTTACCCAACCTGAAGGACAGTGTCTGCTTTACTTGCTTGTTCTCAGCTTTTTAATTTTGTTTATTTATAAGAGCAGAGTCCCACTTGTCCTTGCCCTAGAGCATTTTTCAGTGGAAGAAGCTCTCATGAGGTAAGAGAGGAGGGGAGAGACTGACACAAGGGTTAGTGCAGAAGAGGCTGAAAGGCTGCTGAAAGAAGCAGGATGCCAGCCACACGTCCCAGAGGTAGCAGTTTCTAGGGACTGGAAGGGTCTGCTTGAAATATGCTGCAATTCAGAAAGCTACTAAGTTGACTGAAACAAAGGCTGGAAGCAGAGATTTCTGCTTCAAGGGCACAGTGGAAGTTCTTTCTCATCTTTGTATTTCTGTTCTACTGTAATAAGGGTGTAAAGAGGATCTCCCCATATTGTCGGTGTCTAAATTTAATTTCCTTCCTTGTGTCGCAATTATATAATAGCTTGAGTCACTGAGGCTTTATAACATTTCCTGGCAATATTCTAATTCTTTGGCTACTAAAGAGACCTCTGGCAACCTGAGTACTTAGACTGTAACAGAATTTGGGATGACTAAACACTGCATTGGAAGAAGCACGAAACACTTCTCTATTTGTGATGATGTCAGAAACATAATCTATTCATTTTCTGCTGTGTTTCTTTTACCATTTTTATGCTGGTGATTTTGATGATGAATTTATGAATCTTAAAAATGGGTTAAAAAACAGCTTATATTAAAGTAAAGCAAACAATATTTCTGAGATCGTGTTTAGTTTCAGATCTGTGATTTTTTTACCTTCTGGAGCTTACATGTATTTAAAGGCCCCCTCTTCCAATTCCATTTCTGACTGATGCAACTACAAATTTCCAAAAGTGGGGTAACATTCAATTGATTCAGACGGTTCATTTCCTGATTCAATGCTGACTGTAATCATACTGATTTGATGCATCACTTCTTGGCAGAAACATGATTCAGGATTCAATCATAATGCAATGTTTTGATGGAAAGTTCTCCACACATATATAAAATATAATTCTAGTACAATGTATTTAACTGCTCTTTGCTCTTGCAAGCATATGTTGTCTTAGAATTTCTCCTAGGAAAGCTACTTGGACATACTGAATGAAAAATAACTGTCACTAAATTGGGACATTGTTGTCATCTAATGTGGATTAATTTAACCAGTGGTAATGTATGTCAAAAATAATTAACCAGAGGTTTAATATGCATAAACTGTATGCTTTAGCCTTTACAACAGATCAGCTAAGTAAAGAAAAATCCTTTAAAGTTCACTCGTTGTTCAATAGAACTTAGTGAAGAGTAAAGGATTTCTGAGGTTCATGAGAGTCAGTCAAAAATTTTTTGTTCATCTTGGGAATGGTAGCATTCATAAAGTTTTGTAACATTCTTTACTTGCATAGGCAAATTCCTTGTTTTGTATTTTCACTACCTATGAATACTTATTTGCAAGAATCCTTATGAGAAAAAAAAAAAGCAAAAACCAGTGCTCTCTGCTGCTGGTTGCAAAGATACTGAGTGCCTGAAAGTGCCAAAATAGGAAGTATTCTTTACACAACCACATTCTGTTTCTCAAGTATAGTTTGTACAATAACAATATATTCAGCAATGCAGTGTCAAAGTCTATACAGTCTATGTTGAACCTTTTGATATTCTCTGGGTTTGAAGGTCTTAATTTGCTGTAACTCTTTTTTTCCCAGCATACAAAGAGCAAACAGAATAGATATTTGTACAAAGCCAGCTTATGTCTCATCAATGTTGATATTGCATGTACAAATCTTTGTAATGTTGATATTGCATGTAGAAAGCCTTGCAAACTAATCTCCTCTTTGGCAGAGTATGGGGCTGCATCTTCAACTGGAGCATTCTATCCTCTTTGCATCAATGTAAGATCAAGCCTTACATATTTTATTTAGGAAAAAAATTATGAAGTGAATTATGTTAATAAATGTTGAAGAGACTAGAGAAAGATGTACCACAGCTTGAAAAAGCAGAGCTAATGAGGTTTGACAGGTTAACTTTCCCGGAATTTGCCTAGGGTATCCCCTCAAGAAGTAGTTGATTTCAAAATCAACATCCTTGAGTGAGCTTTTGCATAAGCTTTACCTTTCTCCTCCTAACTGTTACAGGGGAAAAAAGTTAAGTGTCTGTAAAAGCAAATAAAGAGAAATTTTAAGGGCAGATTAAGAGATCCAACAGCATGTTCCCAGAGGAAATGTGAAAGGAAAGGACAAATGAATCTTTCTCTAGGCATATGGAAGAGAAATTTTGTCTGGTTTAACTAGCAGTGAGTATAGCTGGCGCTCATAAGAGTTGCTTAGTGCCAGCTTGTCTATAGCTATCAGTACATATATATTGCAGTTAGCATGGATGTGACAGCCAGGGAGTGCCCTGTGGTAGAAAGAAACCTAAGCCAGCTTCGAACTAGTTAGCTTAGTACCAGCAGCCATCTATCGTGGTAGAACAGATATGGATGGAGTCTGGCAAAACCAGCATTACAGGAAGGGAAAATTACCCTGAAACAAGAAATGACCATAGGAATTAAAGTTTAATGGAAGTTTAAATGGAAATAGTGTCTGCTCTTCAGGAGAACTGAGCAATTCAAGGTAGCTGTTGGTCTCAAGCTTCTGTGGACCCTAATAGCTCATAAATGTTTTGGTCCTGGCCACCAGCCATCAACAGATCAGTCCTGGTGAGAATTCCTATGTGAGAAATATATGAAGATATTTGCAGAGATACTGTTCTGGCAAAAGCTGAGCAATTTTCATATCTACTTGTTCTGCTTTGTAACACTGCAGTATCAAGGCAAGCAAGTTAGCCAGCCGTTTCCCATCTCACAATAATTTGCATCCATTGCAAGAAGCGAGTTAATACAAAGTGTACTGTTAAAATAATTCATCAACCTGAATCCAAACTCAAGCGCAGCCTCAGAAATTATGAGATATACTCCAGTTTAATATCAATTTCACTTAGCTGCATTGAAAACTTCATAATCGCCTAATTTAAAGCACAGCACCACAGGGGGAAAATCTTTCTCAGCAGATATTTAGACTGGTGTTCTCTGACATTAGCAGAGATGGAAACTGAAGGAATGGATCTAAATGCCTCCTTCCAAGCCACTGACACTAATGAACATCCCAAATCCACTTCCATCTGAGAGTCTTCCAGTCATAATATTGAATTACATTTGTCATTTTTTATAAAAGATGAGAAATTTAATTGAAGCATTTTATCACTCTAATACAGTATCTTATCAAAAGAAGTTATTAAAACCACAGTCTGCTCCAGTAGACGATTTTGAAAAATTAGAAATTTAGGAGCATCTGAAACCTGGAGGCCCCTTGAGAGCAAGCCCTCCCTTCAGTGCAGTGTCTGCTTCTCCTCAAACCAGCCTGAAAGTGCTGCCTAGGTATTCTGCTGTAGCATCAGGTTTGCAAACATGAGTTTTCTTTGCAAAAGAGAATTTAAAATGATTTCCAAGATGCTTTTGTATGAGATATCTTAAATCTTTGTCGCATGTTCAGTTAGAATGGCAGCAGCATTCTGATACGTATATCCAGATTTTGAGAAAGGTTTGAGCAGTAATTTTCAAGTTCTACATTTGCTCATCCACCTTTCTGGCAACATCTGATCATTATTTTTAAAGCCTGCCACACCACTTTTAGAATGTTTTTCCCCCTTTGCTTCAGGAAATAGCCACAAAAGTAACAATTAAAGCACACTGATTGACAGAAACTGTTTTGTGGCAAGTCAAGGAGAGACCCAAACAAGTAAATTTATTCCAGACAGTTTCAGAACAGCATTCGGCTAAATTACTGAGGTAGTAACTTCCAGGTGTGTACAGTGTGTGCAAAGTGTTATCTGACTGGCAAAGACTGCTACGCTATGAACCCTGCAGTCCCTTCAAAAATGAGCCCTTAAAAAATCTCCACATCTGTGGTTATGACTTTGGTAAAACTAAAGCACAAATTAAATGCTCCTTCAATTATAATGGTTTTTGAGCAGGCTATATCAGTAGATGATTTAGAGTCTGAAAAGACACAATGCTAACATCACATCCATTGCTCTTCATGAGAAATATCGAAGGCTGACATCATTTGACAACAAGCAGTCCCACTGTCCTGAAGAAAAACAGAATGACAAAAGAAAAAATGGAGAGGAAAACTTTCCTGGCTGTCCAGCTTCAATACAGTTGCTCCAAACCAAATTGCAGCGAAATGCTTCATGTATTTTGGAGTTTCCTGGCAAGTTGAAAGACTGGGTTTGAGACCATGTGGGATTTCTATTTTGGTTTGGGTTTCTGCTCTGTGAAAAAATTTACAGTCAAATTTATCAAGCACATAATGCAAAGGAAAGCCCAAGGTCTACTAGTTAATCTCCCTTATAATTAGTGTCTTACTATTAAATGGTAGTTGTATATCCCAAGCATAATTTATAGGCATATAAAGGATATTTTGGCTCCAAATTTGTAAGACTGTCAGTAGCTGTGGTGCAACAGGTCAGTATTTGGGCTGTGACACTGCCAATGTAACAAAGGCTTATGCTTTTGTGTATATATTGCAATGACAGGGGGAAAAGACTGATCTGGGATATTTTCGTACTCTAGGTAGGTGTAACTGGATATATGTAAAGCTGAGCACACATATGTGATTCCCTCAAATATATATTAGCAACATTATGTTTAAGGTTAAAAAAAAACCCATCTCTAACAGTCACATACAACTTTATTGCTTGTGTTCTGAAAAGCTTCCTGCATGGGATAAACTATTTTCTAACTCTTTTAGCCCAGTCATTGTGTCTCATTTGAAATGAAAACAAAAACATGTATTTCTTAGGAACACATATCTGAAAAGTATCCAAATAAAGATTTGTACAAAAACAATTTTAAGAAATCTAAAAAATCTGGAATGATGGAAGAGTCTTATAAAAGCTATTATTTTTACAGTTCCTTTTCGGGCATAGTTCTTCAAAGTTCTAGTGAGTGATCTGAACTGCTGCATTACCAATAGTACCTTAAAAACTGAGTGCATTAGAAAATGCATAACCTACATTTTTCTTTACGTTTTAGAGATTAATATTAAAATATAAAAAAATATTTTTATGTCTTTACAAAATTAAAACTTCAATTTCTACACGCAACCAGAACTTTCAAATTTAAAAAAAAAAATCAAGGTAGCTATATTTAACTATTAGTTTATATCAGTTTCAGAACATGAAGCTTATTGAACCAGGAGCATCCTTTAACCGTCTTCTTTGATGTAACTGCCAAAAAAAAACAAACGGTCTTTTTAGCTATAATGCATCCCTATTTTCTACTGGCGTTCATGTAACAGTCAGAACTGGTCCTTCAGTAGTCCTCCAGTTTACCACAGACACATGCCTTGCCAGCTCCTCTTTCTGCATCATTTTGTGAGCAGTGAACAGATCTTCATTTCTCAAAGCAAGAGCTCCACCAGTTGTTGGCCAGCAGTAGTGCATCCTTCCGCATCTTTCCGAGCAAGAGACAGGGAAACGGAGGACGGAGAACTTTCCTAACGATGACATTTCAGAAGTGAAGTGCATATACGTTTAGTAGAGTGACTTTTGCAATAAACAGAGAGCTGTAGAATTTCTGCTCTCAAGACATTCTCATTGCAGGATAAAGTCTCACTTTTCATAGTGTTTAGGCATGGGGGAAGAAAAGGCTGAGCAAGGGGAGTAGGGCACTGTGATTTGTGCATTACTAAGAGGCACATGCTTCAAGAAAGGCTCAGCAGCATCCCTACCAGGCACCAAGTGACTGGAACCATGTTGGCAGACAGGATGAGGGATGATGGCACTGCCATGTCCGAGCTATCAGCATCACAGAGTGTATGTATACCAGTTGCAATGAGAATTTCCCGATTTTGTGGCATTTTGTAGTGTCTACATAGAACAGAAATTAAAAGTTAACAGACATTTCTGGTTGTTTTTTTTTCCTCTAAATCCATTCAGATTGTCCAGATTGCAGAAACTGAAGCGTATGAAATTTTAAGCAGAGACCAGTGCAAATGCGATATTGCAGAAAACACTTTTTCAAAGGAAGAGTGAACTCAGGATAGAAACATAGAATGGCTTGAGTTAGAAGGGACATTAAAGGTCATATCTACTTCCAACCTTCTTGGCATGGGCAGGAACATATTCCACTAGACAAGTTAGCTCAGAACCCCAGTCAACCTGGCTTTGAACAATTCCAGAGATGAGGTATCCACAACTTCTCGGGGGAACCTGTTCTTGTCCCTCACCACCCTCAAAGTAAATAGCCTTCCATATTGTATAGTGATTCTGCCTGGAGTAGTAAATGGAACTGAAAAACAACATGTAAACACTAGGCTAGGCATTTGGCAGTTTTCCATATTCCTGACAATATTATAATTATCAGACTACAGACCTTGAAAATGAAACTATTATTTTTGGTAATTAGGGAAGAATTTCAGTTTCCTTATGCATCTTCTGCCTTTCCACGTTTCTAGACCATGTGCATGTGTGTTTCAGGACCCTACTTGTAATACCTCACATTTTCATCGAAGAACAGGAATTGCTGCGGGAATTGTTGGAGCCTCAACACCAGGCACTTTAACCTCAGTCACTCAGGAATCCAAACATTTGAAGACCTGAAGATACCATGATGTTTACCAAGCCTGATCCACACAACAGGAGCCACAGGATTTCTTTCCCTCAGTAGCTTTCCCTGTTTTACCCTCTCTCTATCGTATACATTGTGTGGCTATATAGTGGTATAGATTGCATGTTATGGCACAAACTTTCATGGCCTGTGGGGCAAGGAGGAAAGAAAAATAGAGAAAGAAAAATAGAGGCAGAAGGAGTATATCCCTACTCTGTCTTTTCTGGCTTTGCAGCAGTGACCCATGTACCTTCCATGTACCTACATGGTCTTCTGCTGCATGTAATTTCATTACAGTTGTACATTTGTGTATGCATGTGTAGATATGTCTGTGCTCACAGACATGCATGTGTGCATACAGCTCTGTGCATATTCCTGTGTGAGTATGGATATTAGATCTATAGATCATGCCTTATATTAGGTGTAACATATATGCAACATGGGAAGTTAGACAAGATTATCTGTGAGTAAAATTTAGAAGTGATTTGAACCATGTGTATTCTTAAAGCCTTAGATTCATTTACAAAGGTATGGGACTGTCAGAGACTCAGCAGCCCTGGCAGCTGCTGTACCCAGATTCCAACAGCCAGTGATGTGTTTGAGGCCATGTTGCCCAAACACTCCCGACTCTGGCCAGGATCGCATACTTTTCCAGGTGAAAGTCTCCCATGAGACATCAATGAGCATATACAGAATACTATGAGTTGGAAGGGACCCACAAGGATCATCTAGTCCAACTCACAATATAATGCATTCATTCTTCTTATGCCATAATTGGAAGCATATACAAAGCCCAATGCAGCAGATTCAAAAAGCGTATTTTGAGATTCAGTCTGATACAGAACAAAGCTATAAAAGTTGTCCTGCTTTTGGAAATCTTTTACTCCTCCAGTGAGAAGCTGAAGAAACTCCTAAGAATTGCAAAAGCTTTTACAAGAAAATTAATGAGACAATTCCTACTGAACTATCTGTTCCATAATTAAAGAAATGAGAAATGCTTTCTTTGGGCATTTAGTTATGAAACAAAATTAAAATATCCATAAAATCACATAAGATTGTCATACAAATACATTAATAATTCAGAAACCTTAATAATACTCTACAAAGGAGACAAGTCTTATCAGCTTAAGAGTGCTTATAGGTTTCTAAATGGCGAAAATTGATAGTAATACCTGTAATAGGAATAAAAGAAATCACTCTTTTTTATAAACATGCCATAATTTTCTGGAATCTTGGAAAGACTTTTAGATGCCAACAACTTTTAGCAAATGGGGAATCTTTATGTGGACACACAGATTGTTTTGCCATTCTAGTGCAGGAAATTTGTAGCAACATCATCTTTTCCTTCTCATTTGCACCTTCAAGCATAGTATTCTGTGGTTTTGATCCATAGCAAGGATTCAAAATTGTTCTCACAAAGCTGGCAGGTCGCCTAAACTTGCATAATATAATATGAGAACAATGCATTTATAATCATAACTTACTAATCAATAAATCAGAATATTTCTGGAGTAAAATTCTGTTGTGCTTTTTTTTTTCCCTCTAGGGAGAAGAAGAAGAGTGGAATGTCATGCTGTGTGACAAATGAAGATGACCTGAGCCCTTGTGCTTTTATGATCTGTCAATATCTTTCTGGTAATCATCATGGCCAAGCTTAGCAAATGAGGATATAGGAGGGGGCTCTACCCATGCTTGCTACAAACACGTCGATGACTAAAAAGGCCAATGCAGGAGAGATGGATTCGGGTACAAAAGGCCCAGTGGAAAGTCTCCTTAGGCTGTATTAATGAAGCATGGTTCTTTCTGCGTTGTCTTTTCTCCTCAAGACTAATTCTACATGAGCTTTCAAAGCTTTCTGGTAATAAGATGCCCATAACTATACACAGCACTGGAAGGGCATGTTGTGCGTCCTAAAACCACATAAAGATTATTAGCTTCCTGTTCCAATATAAGATGATAAGGTGCCTGGTGAATGCAACCCAAAACCACACTGACCTTTTTGCATAGGCACAACATATTGGAAGTTCATGTCTAATTTGTTACTAAATATCGCTGGGAATTTTTAAAATTGGATTGGGAAAAACACAAGGCAAACCAGGAGTCTCACTTTGACAAATGGATGGAATTCTTATTTTAAAAGAAACTTTCCATTCTGGTTTCTCTTATCTATGTTGTTTCAAAACAAAACTTTTACAAATATAAATCCACACTGAATAACTGTGTATTTTGTTTCCATTGAATTACTTTATATGATCCAAATCCTGACTGCTTTGGTAATATGAGGTGAGCCTTAAAATCAGAGTTATTTAGGTAACCGGGTGCTGGCTGATGGTTTGAAATAAATACAGAGCTAAGATATAAAGAGTGAGTAAATAATTTTTCAGAAGCCGCAGGTTCTTTCTGCGTTGTCTTTTCTCCTCACGATTGAGTGTTCATCTCTATTAACTGGTATTGCTGAACAGTCCCCTTGTTTAGTGTTAGGAGAGCCTGATGCCCTAACTTTGTACCCGGAGAGCCTGATGCCCTAACTTTGTATCCCTAAAGACAGAGTGTAATGCAACTGGAATGCTAATGGGTGACACGTCGCAGGAAAGAGGAAGTAGGTTATCATATTCAGGACATTGACAACTCAAAGTGTTGGGTGATATTAAACAATAGTACTCACTTGACTAGCACGATAGCATTAGAAAAGCCAAGTCCTGACCTGTAACTAAGATATGTCATGCTCAGAAAGTGGATTAAGTTCGAAATGAAATGTCCTGAATACAAAAAGAAAACCTCACAAGATTCAGGTTAAGTATTATAAATATGGAGTGATAAACCTGAGGATACATCTTATCTCTGCAGTTACAAACACAGCTCTGCAATGGCCAGTCCGTCTACTTTCTACTGGTGCCTTGTTAATACTTTCCTCTCAGGAAACAGAAAATAAAAGACATAGTTCTACAAAGTGCATAAAACAGCAAGATCTTGGTTTAAAGCATTTGCATATAGACATAATGGGAGAGCAAATGCAGCTGTAAGCCTCCATGCGCAGCACCCAGCATGGTAGGAGGGTGCTGGGACACAGATGGGACTGCACAGTGCAGCTACACAGCTGCACAGTGCCCATCATCTCAGAGCTGCAACAACCCTTAGAGCAGCTGCAGAAAGCTTCCTGCCAATGTGAAGAAAACAGCTGTTGTGACCAATCTGCACCTTGTTGTATCTGGTGATATCAACCTCTGTGACCATCTTCTCAAGATGTCACTAATGGACAATCATCTTCTCCAAAAAGCTTAGGTTGTACATGTCTTCTTATTACTGTTCCTCAATTTAAAAAATATTTGCAAGAATTAGAACATAATAGAATATTTATTTTAACAGTGCAAAATACTGGTTTAGGTGTTTTTAGGTTGGTCAAAATTTTTGGTGATATGAATCCTTCTCCCACAGAGTCAGACCAGTGTCACTGTGTGTGGTTTTCTTGTTTTTGTTTTAATCTTCTAACTACATAATTAATATAAAGAATGGAACAGGACACAGATAATATCAGCAAAGCTCCATGTGAAACCTGGGATTTTAAAGTCTGTGTACAGTAGTTTTCAGCTAGTCTCATATTGACTTAAGCTTTCATGTTTGAAAAGCTAGGAATAAGTATTTGATCACCCACTTCAGAAGGATATTTTGTGGCTTAATCCATTGCATGGCTTGATATTTTGTGAAATCTAAAAATATACATACAGAAGTTATAATTGCTGTAGGCTAATGTACTTCATATGTATAATATGGATACAACAGTTCCTTTTTCAAGAGACAGTAGTCCAGATTTTCAGTTGTTGTACCACAAAGTATTTCCTTCATCATGGGACATGCACACTCCTTTTATGCTATCCACGCTTGCATCAATCCAAGCTCTAACCACACCAGCACCTTCGCAAGGAGCTTATGTCTGTCTCATGGAGCTGCAATGCATAGCAGCAATGACTAATTTGAATTAGACTCCAATAGTCATCAATAGAAAAATATTAAAACATTTTTTCCTAGTAAAGTCAAAGAAGAGTCAATGCTAATTAAGATACTAACTAACATTTTCATATGCTTAAAAATGAAAATCAGTAATGACAAGGGTGTGATGACCATAGGCAACTTGGCAGTGAGATAAATGGTACCAAGGACCAGCCAGTTGCACAGTAATCTAGTCTGGTTGGCAAGATCATAAAACTTGGCACCAGAAAGTTATCCAAATTGACATCTAGTTTTTCTCCTACTCCCAAACCTAGATTAGGTATTCCTGTATCACCCTCACAGAAGCTTGTATAAACTGAATTTAAATACAGTCAGCCCTCTTCCACTTCACACCCCCCAGATAGCAGCTTCACATCTTAGCAGCGTGATTTTTCGGCAATTAAGGATGCCCATTTCACGACTGCGCCTGCACGAACTGACAGTCATGAATAGTCAAATTAGACTGTCATGAATATTCCATTTAGGTCATCATGAAAATTCAAATCAACCCCCATGCCGTGCCACACAGACCATGGGTGCACTGCTCTGCCTGTGCCGCACCCACTCCGCTCCCACTGCACCCACCCCACTCCCCTCCTGCTGTGCCCACCTCACTGCATTCTGGCTCTGCTGCCATCCCGCCACCCCCACCCCACTGCGCGCAAGGAGGCTTCGTGCTGTTATGAAAGTTTTACACACTCTCAGGTTAGACATGGTGTCTGATACTTTCTCAGGGTAGATGTCTACCTCGAGTATGGAGAGACCAGGTCTACCCACCCAGGGAGACAATAGGACAATGGCGCAGGTGGCTTCCCGCACCAGTGTCCCCAGCTGAGCAGAAAAGGGGTTTTTCCCAGCATGGGTTGTTCGCAGGCACTGGGAAGCACTGACACAGACACCAATACACAGCAAGGCAGTGCCAAAAAAGCGTCAGAGAGCCAGGGGGCAGTGTGAGGGTGCGGGGCAAATTTGCATATTAATGAGCTGCCATTCTACGTGGGCAGAGATCTTCACAGAGGGACAACAAGTACAGTACCATGGTATTCAAGGGCCGACTGTACTTCCCAAGAGGGAGAATTTTTGCCATGCTGAGGGAACCTCTTCCAGGGTTTCACCATCTATACAGTGCAGAAGCTTTTTCTGATGCCTAAACTGAGTCTACTGACATGCAATTTGAACTGTTCATTCTTGTGCAGTTCTCCATGCATCTGCTATCAATCTCCCCTGTAGCCACTTCTAGCTCATCTAACAGCTGCCCACCAAGTTTAATGCTGCCTTCTGTACTTCAGGATTCCCCTGTTATTTAAATTTTCCTCATGGAGGACATTTTCCAGACCTATGACCATTTCCAGTTTCTTTCTCCAGTTTCCATGACCCTTAAGATTTCAAACTGTGCCTCCTTTCATAGTCCTCTCTTTATACCCTCTGCCAAGTCCATAGGCATAGTCTTTATCACATTCTCGAGGTCACCTGCAAAATTACTGAGCAGTTGTATATACAGAGTGGACCTGGTTCATTTTGACAGTAATATCGGATATAAAAAATATTTGAGCATACTTTTCCAAATAATTACTAACATTTTATTGCAGCTTGTCCAGAATGTGATTCCAGATCTCAGCCATCAATGTATTACCTGAGGCAGTGACCAATGCCACTGACTGCTGTTAATCTACCCAAAAGATTCATCATCTTACTGCAGAAGTTTAACAAATTGCTAGAACTTCTTTCTGACAAATCTGCATGGTTTGTGACTCATTCTATTGCTTTAATATTGGTGTTCACAGGTATTGGTACCAACGTTTTTTCAGTAAATCATTGTCTGGGACAGGGCAGGGTAGGTCTGCGGAGAGCTGAAGACTGGCCCTGCTGCAGGGGGTGTCTTGGGCTGTGGGTAGGCTGGGAGAGCTGCAGAAATCCACTTTAGTGCAGTGGTGAGTGTCCCTGCCTGCCATGCAGGAGACCAGGGTTCGATTCCCGCCAGGTAGGCAGTGGTGTGGTTTAAGATTTGGACTTGATGATCCTTGCGGGTCCCTTCCAACTCACAACAATCTGTGAATCTGTCTGAGCAGGGGCAGTCAGGGCTGCCTGTACCTTCATGGCCCTGACAATTTACTCACTTTGTTTGAGATCATTGAAAATCTTAAAATTTAGCCACATCAGTCTCTTCTCCCAGGTAAGAAACAGGACAAGAGAAAATAAACTCAAATTACACTGGGAGAGCTAGATTGGATATTAGGAAAATTTCTTCACTGAAAGGGCTTTCAAACACGGGAGCAGGCTGCCCAGGGAAGTGGTTGCAACATAGTCACTGGAGGTGTTCAAAAAACATTTAGATGTGGCACTTAGGGTCATTGCTTAATGGTGGATTCATCAGCGTTAGGTTAATAGTTGGACTTGACCATCTTAGAGGTCTTTTCCAACTCAAACGATTCTATGATTCTTCTGAAATTGCCCACCTTTTTCTCTTCAACATAACAGTTTTTGTTGGTGCCATTAGTAATGCTTCTCATATAGCCACTGCCAGTGCTGAAAACTGCCACTGCTGATGCTAGCCTTCCTGAAACTACTCCGTGTTTTGTGATTCTTTCTTCATCTTTTTCAAGGGATTGTGAATCCCACTGCTCTCGATGAAGTTGTCTTCCACCATCACATCTTCAGTTGGGAGGATCAGCCCTTTTCTGGTTCCAAATCTCCATCTCACTCCTGCATCCAAAGGAGATATGGGTGCCCTGAGCTCTCTCCTAGTGCTCTTTCAGAAGCTCCCTGGCTTGCTGAAAAACCTGTTATCTTCCCATCATTTGCTTGTCTTGATTCAATCAGTTGCTCATCCAGTTGTTGTTATTCCTGGTTTTATTTCTTGTAGCAGATTTCCTCCATGAAAGTAGACATGCACTTATCCGTTTTTCCAGCAGTCAGAGATTTCTCACAGTGGGTCAGCCTGACTTTTGGGGTTAAGGCTTAAAGTGTTTCTCTTTAGTAAGTCTTTCTGCTATCTGTTCTGCCAGGACAAGTCTTTTGTATTAGCAGTCTAATTGATGCCACTGCAAGATGTCAGCTGATAAAACACAGTCACTGCTATTTACTATTTTCTCTCCAAGCAGCCGCTTGGATGTCAATGAAAAGACTTGTCCTAGTAGTGCCATCACCTAGGTTTTTTACTCAGCTACTGCCAGAGAGGAGACTTGAATGAATTCCAGGAGAACCTTTCCTCCTCTTTCACTCCAGCTGCTACTCTGAAACCTGCTTTTGACCAGCACAGAGGCTTTTGCTTATTGCTGTTAAAGAATGAAGGTAGGTTCGGCCATGGCAAAGGCAAGCACACCCAAAGCTGGATTGTCCATCAGGGACCCTCTCACTCAGGGAAGACTGTGTCAAGGACACCTAATGTGATGTTCTCATAAAATTGACTTGTTTTTTGTTAATTACCTGTGATTAAGGAAAAAATAAGTTAAGGAAAAAATAAGTTACCTTGTATTGGCCTTGCAAATAGAAAACTACACTTCGGCAAACTACCATGAGAAGATAGCTGGATCCAGTTCTATCTATATGAGTTTTTAATTGATTCTGAATACTCAATGCCTTGGCCACTGCAATGTATATGTTCTTGGTTTCAGCAGGAGACAGCTGTGGATGAATATGCAAGCTGCTTTGTCTTTTCTTCAGAAACAATGAATGAAGTGTTTTGACATGATGACCACATCAATTGAAATTTCTTTTTTTCTAAGGAAATTCTTTTTTAACAGGCAAGTTCAGCATTGATCCATGCAATTTTTCAGCTTACCCTTTCAAAAAAAAAAAAAAGCATTGTAAATGTACAACTTGGCTCATTCAGATTTTGAAAAGTGAAATAGTTATAAGAAGCAGAGGAGATGCATGAGCTTATATAAATCTCTTATATAAATCTCATTTATCTTTCTCAAGGGAAAGGAGAAAATTGCTTGAAACTAAAAAAACCCCAACCACCTAAAATGTAAAAAAAGAACCAACAGTAACTTTGCATTTTTCTATGCGCTGTTAAATACAATATAAATTTATTGAACTGTAAGTTTCTTAGATATCTTGCATTTTAAATTATTTTGTAATGCAGCAAGTCACTACAGAGCAACTAAGTATGGCATGGTGAATAATTGTTTCTTTGGTGACTGTAATAAACATCCTAATGCCTTATAAATCTAAGCTAACAGAGAAACTGAAACTGCTTTGTTACGGCAAGAGATTAGCCCCGTGCTCCAAAGGTACCACATCCTGCCCAGCCACCCAGGTCCAGCCCTGCTTCCCAGCTCACAGTCATGCTGGACTCTGTCATTTGGTCATGATTTATTTACCCAGAGTGTTAGGCTGTCCTGGCATTTCCACAAGAACTTGTAATGGATATGTAGCTGGCAGAGGACATGTGTACACAGCACAATACAGTGCAGTGTCAGAGATACCCATCTGGCTGGGAGGGAGCCAGCACACCTACATGGAACAGTGGAGTTCACTGCAGAAATACAAACCTGAAATCCCCAGCCACATTCAAGCACAGAAGCAAATTAGCTCAGCTCAGCACTGCACGAGTTGCTTATATCCCCCAGCGAAGCAGGATCAGGGCCAGCAGAGAGATCTTTGAGTTGATCTCTGTATGCAAGGCTGGCATTCCCTGCAGAGGTGGCTGTGCTGCCTTCTCCTCCTCGTGGTACAACCAGCTTTTCTGTCAGCCTCTTCTATGTGACAAATGTAGAAATACCATCTGCTCTTTCCTCCTCCTTGTTACTGAGCACTGGCAACAACCAAGATGACTTTTGTCAGAATAAACTTATGATACTATTTATGTATTGAATTGTTGACATACTTTGTCAAATAATGGATTTATATCCTACCTATTTGGTATATGAAATCCAAACCCGATTTATAAGTCATGCCACTTTGCTATTGCATTCATTTAAGAGTCATCGAACTGATTTATGGCTCGAGCTTTTGGATGATAAATTGCAATTGTATTCTACATTCCGTGTAACTTATTTTTGATCCAGCACTTTCTACTTTCATTAGAATCTTTGTTTTACTAATTTGCCTATACAAATAGTAAAAAGGTGCCATGCTTAATGAGACAGAGTTCTAGGGTATATATGTATAGGGTATATATAAATGTGCTGAGGGCACCTTTAGTACAACTCACCTCATCAGCCCGGGCAAAACTATTCTAGCCCTTGTATAACTGTACCACACACAACTCCACAGAACAGTCTCATAATTTTCTAGTATCAGGAGCGCATCCTTGCTATGCTGGGGAAAACTTAAGTACCACATTAGTCCTGATTATCTCCACGTAAAATCTGAATATTCTCATCCCCAAGCACCTTATGTCTATCAGCTTTTATTCTATAAAACCATGTTGTATGGCCATTTGCATTATTAATACGAGTCACGCCTTAAACACATGTCAGTGTGTGATACAGCAGTAGAATGTCCTCACGGAAAATTAGTCTTCAGGGCAAAGAGCACCTCAGCACCCTTTTCTTCATCTTTTGCTCTGTTTCCACTTGTACCCACTCACTGCTAGCTCCAAACTTTCATCTCACCATGGAAGCAGGGACTTGAGGCCACTCTCATCCTTGGGATTAGATGACAAGGAGGTTGCGAAACCAGGAGAACGCGGGCTTTCATTGTATCTTGGGCTGAATACTGAGAGACAGTCCAGCAAAGCAGGTCTCACAGGGGAAGCCCAGATGGACCCAGAGAATCCCAGAAAGATGGCAAGTTACTAAAAACAGAGGTTTTTCACATGGTGATATCAGACAACTGGTACTGCCTATACAGCATACTTCAAACACTGAAAGTCTGAGCTACCATCTGGGTATTTTGGTTGTTCCTTCATCTTATGATGTACCGCATGCCCTTAAGAGACACAGAATAGGTAATAAAGAAAAAATAAGAGGAGTGGTCACAGGAAACTCAGTTACAATCATCTTCTCTAAATTTTCTGTTTAAAACAGATGTAAAGTTCATCACATTACTGGAGGTGGAAACCTCTCTTCGTATTTGATATTACAGCATCTCTTGGGACCTAGGATGGGAAACTCAGGTACGCATTTGTATATTTTATATTAACTAGGTATATATTAACAGAGATTTCTTCTGCTGTTGTCCCGTGAGTCTCTCCAGGTATTTCCTTTCAGTTCACTAATTTGTGGCTTTGTCAACTATGATTCAGAAAAAGCTGGGAGATTTTAACACCTGCAGATGACAAAATCAGGTTCAACTACAATTCATGTCCATAGAAGAGGAAACATCTCTTGTCAGTTTCAGTAGCAACTGAGTATTGCTTTATTCAAAGCAACAAAAATGTACTTATGGATGAAAACTGCTGAAGTCCTAGGTAGGTACCTACTCCCTGTTCCCTTTGCTCCCT
This sequence comes from Pitta sordida, assembly GCA_013390025.1. Classification (NCBI taxonomy): domain Eukaryota; kingdom Metazoa; phylum Chordata; class Aves; order Passeriformes; family Pittidae; genus Pitta; species Pitta sordida. The sequence goes on along the minus strand of WEKX01000963.1, from coordinate 45,609 downwards.
CTGTACTCAGTGTAGCACATGGCGTTCAGCTGTCCTCTTACAGCAGTTGAGTTTTGTGACCATGCACTGGGGTTTTACCCAGCACAATAGAACAAGTCACAGAAAAACCTTTAAAGAAGAATGTATATTCATCTCTTTATTTGAATCCTGTGACTAAGATAGATGTGGGTGCACCAAAACTTCTGTTCCAAAGAACAAAATTACAGTCGGGTCTCCTACACCATGGTAGCATGGGTCTTCCCCCCGCTGCACGAAGCCCACCTTCTGCGTTGATTGGCAGCTCATCAATATGCAAATTTCTGCCGCACCCTTACACACCTTCGGTGCTGTTTTGGCACTGCCCTGCTGTGTATCAGTGTTTCCCAGTGCCCACGGCCACCCCAAGCCAGGAAAAATCCCTGAGAGTGTTTAAATCTTTCATAACTGCACAAAGCCTCCTCTCTTGGAGTGGGGTAGGGACCCAGTTGTGCCCGAGCCGCCGCTGTGCCCACCCTGCCAGGGAGCTGGGGAGCAGCTGCAGCCCTGGCCGAAATGGGAGCCAGGGGAACGCGACAGCCCCAGCCAGACCGGGAACTGGGGAAACATGGTGGCCCTGACTGGATGGGGAGCCGCACTGGGAGCTGGGGGAACACAGCGGCTCCCTGTCTGGACCAGGAGTCGGGGGAACACAGCAGCCCTAGCCGGACTGGGAGGTGGGGGGCCGCCCCTGCGCCTGCTCCACCAGGAGTGGCTGTACAGGTTGATTTCCATATTCATGACTGCCTAATTGAATATTCATGCATGCCAGGTCGCGCATGTGCCGTTGCGAACAGGGACCTCCTTCATCGCTTAAAAATCATGCTGCTAACATATGAAGCCGCAATATGGGTGGCACGAAGTGGAAGAGGGCCAACTATATTGCAAAGAGATCATTACTGTCACCACTTTGTATCTGATATTTCTAGTCCTGCTGAGTTTTTCTGAGTGCTTATCCTGTATGTTGAGTATCACGAGTTTGGAAATAAGACAGGTTATGTGTAACACACAAAAACATTTTGTATGTCCCCATGGAACACTAGAAACATAAGCAAATTGTTTAAAGAATACTGTAGGAGCAAAGGAAAATGATCCTTATGAGTCTCTTCCAACTCAGAATATTCTGTGATTCTGCGAAAAGCTGCAGAAGTTACTTGTCATGGTTTGACCCTGGCTGGATGCCAGAGATTCACCCACAACCTGTCCCGGAGAAGAAAACTGGGAAAAAAAGGTTTCTCACAGGAAAAACAAGGCAAGCTACAAGCGAGGAATACAAAGGATTTATTTTACTAACTAACAAGATAAGAGCTTAATGTGAGAAGCATCATTTTAAATGGAACCTTTCCCCCCCCACCCCTCCTTCTTCTTCTTACAACAGATCTCATATTTCCTTTTTCCTCCAGGAGAAAAAGGGGGAACAGGGGTAGGGGAAAAGCCAGGCAAGTTGGTATTTCTGACCAGTTTTAGGGTAGATTATTGATACAGGCCAAGATGCCATTGACCTTCTTGGCTATTTGGACACATTGCTGGTTCTTACCAAGGTGGCTTTAAACTAGCACACCCAAGTCCTTTCCTGCTGAGCCACGCTTCCTGCAGCCTGTAGTCCTACATGGGATTGTTGTGAACAAAGTGCAGGATCTATCTTATTGAACCTCATGCAATTTTCCTTAGCCCATTGATAGTCTGTCAAGATCCATCGGCAGTCCATTCCAATGTGCAATCACTCTCTCTGTGAAAAACCGCTTCCTAATATTAAGATTGAACCTCCCCTGGCGTAGCTTGAGGCCGTGCCCTCTCATTCTGGTGTCATCGAATTTTTACGTAAAATTCCCTGTCTCTAGAAGTTCATTAGAGGAAAAATAGTGAAGAGATGATTAAAAAATAATAAATTACAGGTATGAATATTTTCAAAATCAACATTTTACAATTACTCATTGCATCCATTAAGGACTACTTGCAGCTGCTATGACCTACAGGCATAAGGTCAGCTGTTTTCTCAGATCAGTGACAAGTAGCAGAGGGGAAATGGGTCATCTCCATGTTTTGACACAGTAATTTTCTGCTATGCAGATATGCTCCTGGAAAAAACTGCTGGAGGCGTTCAGCTGAAGATATTTAACTCTCAATATCCAGAGGTGGTGACTGCTTACATCACTGAATGTCACTGCATGGAGTAAGAATTGGTCCCTAGAAAAGAGAAATGGGCACATGCTCTGAAAAACATGCACAGCTCATTTCTTCAGCAAACCCAGTAAGTGTCCTTGTTTGGTGCATGCTCTGGACAGCACTCAGAAAGGAAAATCAGGGCCCATGTATTGACTAATAAAAATTCAAGTATATTTTAAATGGAGCTTTATTCAACATCCATAGCAAAGCCTTTGACACGGTTTCCCATGGTAAGCTTTAGAAGAAAGTCTCAGAGGTTGGATAGGAGCATTCTGTGTTGGGTTAGGAATTGGTTAGACAGACGAGCTCAGAGTGTTGGTAAATGGTGCCATGNCTGTTAAACCCCCTCACTGCCAGAGGAAGAACACAAACCAGGACATTACTCCAGGAGCATACTGAAACTTTACAGCAGAAATTAACTGATGCATTCAAAAATGGACAGAGGATGCAAGGGACTTCAATACACATTAAAACTGCATGTATTGCATGTTTCTAAAAGTGAGTCCTCACCTAAGGCAGACATCCATTTAACATATTTATGGTTGATTTGGACAAGGGGATTGAGTGCATCCTCAGTAAGTTTGCAGATAAAACCAAGATGGGCAGGACTGTTCAACTGCTTGAGGATAGGAAAACTTAGCCGATGGATCTTGACAGACTATCAATGGGCTGAGGAAAATTGCATGAGGTTCAATAAGATAGATCCTGCACTTTGTTCACAACAATCCCATGTAGGACTACAGGCTGCAGGAAGCGTGGCTCAGCAGGAAAGGACTTGGGTGTGCTAGTTTAAAGCCACCTTGGTAAGAACCAGCAATGTGTCCAAATAGCCAAGAAGGTCAATGGCATCTTGGCCTGTATCAATAATAGTGTGGCCAGCAGGACTAGGGAAGTGATTGTCCTACTGTGCTCAGCATTGGTGAGGCCACACCTTGAGTACTGTGTCCAGTTTGCGCCTTCCACTTCAGAAAGGACATTGAGGTGTTGGAGAATATCCAGAGCTTTTTCACAGAGAGAGTGATCTCTCAGTGGAATGGTCTGCACAGAGAGGTGATGGAGTCACTATCCCTGGAGGTGTTTAAGAAAGGACTGGATGAGGAAGTCAGTGACATGGTCTAGACAATGGGAGGCTCGGATGGATGCAGCGTGGTGCCCATGGTTCCACGGTTGTGGGTTCAATCCCTGGGAGGGCATTCGCTTGGGAGTTGGACTAGATGATCCTGTGGGTCCCTTTCAACTCAGAATAACCTGTGAACCTGTGAACTAGAGCTATCACTTTTGTGCAGTTAACGAGGCAGTGATCCTGTGGAAAAAATAAAGTGTAATTGCAAACTGTATCATAAATCATTGCATTTAGCACGCAAGTTCAGCCTACATTCCAAAAAAACAAAAACAAAACAAACAAAGACAAAAGAAACAAACAAAGAAACCCACCACCACCCTGCAAACCTTAAACACAGTACTTCTTTACTTACTTAGGATGGGTATTTTTCGGATTTTTTGTCACTAGAAATTGTTTCATCTGTAGCAGACTTTTTGTATTCATGTGAGAGCCTTTAGGCAAAAGAAATGCCCTTCCATTTCTTTAAAATATTTCCTTTAACTCTATTAAATTCTATTAAGGTACAAACTGTTAAACANGGCGTGGCCTGTATGCATATTAACGACCTGCAGTTCTTTGCGAGATTAATGTTTCACGAAGCCTTTGGCCTGTCCCTTTCCTCGCGATGGAGGAGGTAGAACTGTATATGACCCGCAATTTTGACATTATCAGGCAGTGGTTACTGTACATCAAACATTCCCAAGGGAGAATCTATGTCAGTGTAAGTATCATGGAGCTATCTTTAATTACAATTACAACTGTATCACTCAAAAAAGATTGGGAAATTTGGCTTTCTACCTACAATTAACCAATTTTCAGAAACTATCTATTTTTAGCATTGTGGAGGTGATGCTTTTTTGAAATACATACAAAGAATGTTTCATGCACAATATATTATTTTTTAAAAGTCTGTATTCTTACACATACTCAGCACCAAAATACATAACAGCACAAGCTGTGCCTTGCTGGTCCAAGAAAAGCTGAAAAGTATCCAGTGTTTGCAAGCACCAGTTTGCTTGGCTGTCAAACTTCTGTCACTGTTCTGCTGGACTGCTGCAAAAATATTCCCGATAGAAACACTAAGCCAATAAGTAAAAAAAAATGTTTATTGATAAAATAATGGCTTAAGAATTGATACTTAATTCTTACAGCTGCACGTGACACTCATGTGTGATACATTCATGGTGATACTTTCTTGGGCGAATCCTGCAGAATACAAACTGTTGGCAGTCATGTTCACACCGAAATTTAGGCTTGTTTTTTGTGTCAGTTTGCTTGCCAAAGCTGGAATATCTCATTTAAAACATTCTTCATCATTGCTGGCTGACAAGATCACAGCAGTTGTCCCTGTCTACTGGCTGTAGTGTGAGATGATAAGAAAGTCAAGCACTAATACTTGCCACAGTAGTGTTACATTGTTAGCTACAGTGACATTTATACTTCCTGACAAGGCACTTTAGCATCTGAAAGTCAGAAAAACACCCTAAAGACAGTGCTGCTAGGCTGGGACTTTTTATTTTCAGTGTAAGAGATGGGCAAGCACTTGGTGTTCCTTTTTTCCATATGCAAACCCTTTTCTGTACAGATACCAAATTGGTTTCTTTCATCTGTTCTACTCAAATGGACAGTCTTTCTTCACAGTTTCACTGGGTGCAGTCTGCAGTTGTTTGCCATGCTTAGTGCTGATGGTGGAATTGAATCAATCGGAACCTTGAGGTGGAACTGCCGCACACAATTCTGATGTGAGCAAATCAGAAGATACCCACTGACCTCCAGCTTTTAAAGGAGGATTTATTAGAACCTGGCATGTAATATTAGTTCAGAGTAACTTGTCATGTAGAGAAATCTTATTAAGTGAGTGATGTCAACTCACAAATATTTTAACAAGTCTCTTGTTCCCTGAAGCCTTGTAGGGAAAGTCCTTTTCTCAGGCCTGCTACCTGTCTAACCCTGCCCCTCTCTCCACCTGCTCTGGTTTTCTGCCCTCAGGACAGCAGCCACCTCCCCTCCCTGTTTAACAGAGCATACACAGAAAGCACAGGCTGCCCCAAAGTGCCCCATACTGCAACCACATAAGAAAGACAAAAAATGCTATGAGAAGCAATGTGTTCCTCATCTCTCAGGGACAGCTTACTTTTAGCTGGCATTTTATAAATAAGACCTGTCTTCTCTGAAAAGCACATGCTCTCAAGACTGAATTCATGGAGGACTGAAAGCAACATTTCCAACCTTGAATCTCCTCCTCCAGCAGTCCTTTGGGTTCATCAGGACCTTGCTTCAGCAGAAATTGATCTGCCTCAGTGAAAGTCCAAGGTGCGAGGAGGAGGACAAGAAACATTGCTGGCAGACCTGGCCAGCCTGCACAGGCTCTGCCAAGCTCCAGAAGTACATCTCCATGAGACTGCTCAGTACTGCATGCATTTTTCTCCGATCAGATCAAGCACCAAGCACAGCATCAGGATGTTTCCTGGTCTTCACAGCAGACCACTAAAGGACATATTCAGCATATTGAATTCTTTAATATATCAGACAGTTTCTCTGTAGATATGTCCTGTTCAGCTTCCAATTTCTTGCTCAGTGCAAGACTTAGGTAAGCCTTTCCACTCATCATTATTGCTGTTAAAAGGTTAAGTCTTTAGTTGGTATCAGCCTCACTGACTGCTTGCCACCTGACTTAATGTGGCCACTGACATGGGGGCTTTAAATCCACAATGTGCCTGCAGCCTGTAACCTAGTGTTTAAGCTGACTTACTGGTTTTCCAACAACCAAGACTTCATTGGGAGGAAATTCCACTGTTATTTAGTGTGTGTGAACATTTGTAATGACAAGTTCTATTTTAACAAGTAACAAATAATACAAAGTATCTTATGTGCAAATCGGAAGGGTTGTGGCAGTGACCCTCTGCACCAAAGAATAAGGAGCTAGTGGCGAATTAATTATCTGAGACAAATAAAAGAGATTTACTGTTTGTGAGCATGTGCAGCTTCTCCTGAATGACTCCCATGTCATATACTGTACAGGTCAGAAGTGCAAGAGAGCTGAAAAGAAATCTAAACAATAACAGTAAACTGGGCATTTCATGACTTGTGCACAGCATGCTAGAACTATACTTTCAATCATTTTGGCATGGGAATTTATTGATTTACCCCTAGAACCTGCATTTCCCTGGGGAATGCAAGTCATGGAAAATTCTTTTTGCACCACTTCATATCTCTGCAAGCTGAGTTGCATTTGGTAAGACAAAAAGAAATCACCAAAGTTCATGACATGAGCAGTGCAGATGTTCTCAGCATATATCTGTGCACTGTCTTCATGAGTCTGTGGTCTTAAAACTGTACAGATTAAAGTAGTGCTCAGGCATTTGATCTGTGTTTAGGAGACTGAGGTGAGTAGATTGTCTCTTTATGTGTGATGGCACCTGGCTGACCATCTAGGTCTGGCTGGGAAGCAAGCGACTTTTGAACAAGCGTTTTGATTAGCAAAAACCTGAGTGAAGATGTAGCTATGTGGAAGTATGCTTTCAACGATTCAGGGTTTTCAGGGTTCAGGAGGCTACAGCAAAGCCTTCTTCATTCCTGGGTGGGTGTGAAGTGGGGATGAATGGGGAGAATTGGTCTTCTGTGAGAGGGAACAAAGTGTTAGCAGAGACGTTGCCTCACTCCATGAGGACATTACCTCACTCCACTCACTTCCAATCCCTCCAGACAAGATGGCAGGAAAAGCAGGTTGATAAGGCATCCCCAGAAGACAATTTTCCTCTCCATTCTTGTCTCCTCCTTCAAGGGCCAAGAGCATCAAAATACAGGTTAGGGTCCTCCAAAGTTCAGTGCAGAGCAGTGGCCCCAAACCTGTAAGACTGTGAAGCATCAAGTACCCCTTTCTGTACTTGATCTCTCCATGTAAGCAGATGACCATGAGAGTCCTAATTTCTTTAGCTGACTCCATGAGCCCAGGTATTATTTCATGGGTCTATCACAAAGGCAGAAACTGAAAATGAACCAGGTACTGAAACCATGGTATATTACTGACATACTGTCACAGTTGCATTCACAGTATTCACAGTGTAGATAAGGCTGGAAAGGACCTCAAAGATCATCTAGTCCAACCTATAATCCAACTAACCTATCATCTACATCTAGATCACATCGCTCAGCACCTCATCCAGCCTCCCCTTGAACACCTCCAGGGTTGGCGTTTCAACCACCTCTGTGGGCAACCCATTCCAAATTCAGATCACTGCAGCAAACCAAGGACCTGGAGCAAACCAAGGACCAAAACATGACAGTACAAGGAGCACTTTGTTGCTTGTGGAACAACAGAGTCTTGCCTCCCACAACACTCAAGTTAGTAGGAATGCAGTTTCACTGAGCAGTGCATCAGGATCATAAAAAAGAGGTCTAATGAGTAAAATGTGTGACACTGGTAAAACCACCACAGCTTACATGAACAAATTCACCCAGCCACAAGGCTGCAGAGTCTGTTTTATTTGAAAATATTAGACAGGTCAGACGGTAAGACTTTACCTGAAACACCTTGTTTTTTTCTTTAAGGATGTGAAGGATCAGGCGTGTCTTTCAAATACAAGTCTTTTCTGGGGTGGGGAAGAGTAGATCACAAATTACTCATGAAACTTATTCTGGGTCTGGAGAAATAGTCTTGCCTAAGTAAAACAAATCTCATACGACAGAATGAAAGGAAGAAAGTAACACAGAGAGGTGGTGTATGCGGTGTTGTGAAAGGACAGGGGGAATGTGTGTATCTGAAAGGGATTTGGAAAGTGACTTAAAAGAAAAATTATTTTCCTAGGGACAAAATAGATGCTACATAGAACTTATTTGGGCAAATAATGCATCTTTTGTGAAACAGCTGTATTTATAAAAATACCTACACTAAAGAATATAATATTTCTATCACTCTGTCAGATAATCATCTGTCTTTGCTTATTACTTCATATACTGCTAAGAAGGAAAGAACGAACTGGCAACTAATAATGTATTCAGTGTCTAAAACTCCACCAAGCAACACAGAAATCCCAAGTTAAAATTTTACAATAACTTTTTCTCCCAAACAGCTGAATTAAGGAGCCCTGAGTGTTTGTAGCAGTGTATTTTCAAACAATTTTTTCTGGAAAGTTGATTGGAGACCTCGGAAGTTTGGTTGCCATGATTTTAATGCAAAGAATATAGCAGATTCATAAGGAAACCCTGGAGCAAAACAGTTAATAATATCGTGTAAACATTTTCCATACAGAGGTCACATATAACTGACACACAGCACTGCCAATTTGATAAAACACTTTTGTAGACTAAAACAACATGAGCCAGGCTGTCACTCATTTGAGCCTTAGCCTCAAGGCTTATTTAAGATATAAAAATGAAAACGAAGCATGCTTTTCTGATAGTCTCTCCTATTTCTCTTCCACTGGTGCTGGAAGGACCAGTAGGAGTTTAGTACATGTTGGAGGAAATTGTGGTACCTATTGGTGAATGACACTGTTATTTGTACTCTGTGCCCTACATGACCCAATCAATTCTCTGTTGCAATAAACACCACTGCCTGACTAAAAAACTTAACCTCAAAAATACTGAACCCAAAATAAATGTCATTTGACCTAAATTGGATTTTTTTGTTTGTTTGTTCATTAAAATTCTTCATAAGATTCCATTTCCTGAGGCAAACCAAGGGCAACAGAAGCAGAGATACTGCTAAATATAATCCTTGATGACCTTTTATTGAAACATCAGTGCTCAACTACAGCCATATATCTTAATTGTACTGCTCCACCCAAACATTCAAATTAATAGTTCCAACTAAGAATTCATAAGCATCAAACTTTATTAAGAAAGCTTACCTTCTGTATGGTATTATTACATATCAGGCATACTATTCCAGCTCAGAATTTAGAAATCATGGGTTTGCACCTAAACTCATAGTTTTGTTTGATTTTACAGCAGACTACTCCTGTCTCTTCATTTTCCTTTTGCAAAAAAAGAACAGTTCCCAGATGAAAATATGAAAAAAATACGAAAAAATGCAGTTGACTATCTGGGTGAAGAGTTTCCTTGCTGTGTGTTTTACCATCCACTTCTCAGGATGCTTTTTCTCATTCAATATTATAACAAATATAAGAACACTACTAAGCATTGCAAAACTTGAATTAGGCAGGGACTAAAACAAGGTTCATTTTCTCCATTTTTGCTGTCATAGGCATCTCAACAGGTTTGAGAACCCTTGCCTTGATATCAACTTGCCAACTGTTGTTTAACCTACTCCAGTGAAGGAAGCCACACAACTGACTGACTGACTTGTGAGCGAAACAAATATTTTGTCCACCAACTCCAGCAGTCTGAGGGACTACAAGTCCAAAAGGAAAAGTCAGATATGTTCTAGAAGGCTAGGAAGGTGCCAAAACCTTCACAGGGAGAACAAGGCATATAATGAAATATCACAAAATTATAGCTTTAGCCAGGTAGTGAGCAGAATCCATACTTTCCTGGGGCTAATTCTGAAATAGCAGCAGTACTCTCAGGCATGCAAGAGGGATGCACAAGGGCTTTCTACATTGACACCATTAAAAAGGGAGCAATGCCTACACCAGAAAAAAACTGTAAATCTTATAATGTGTGTTGAGTCAGCTTGCTCTCCAAAGGAATCCTCAGCAATATTGGTGTCAGTGGAGGGAATCTTGTCATTGGACTGATATAAATATGCTGAAGCTATGAAAATTAATGAAAATAATATATTATGTGATGCATATGTGTTAGTCCTCACACAGAGAAGGTATGTGCCATAACTGACATGCACAAAGACTGTTGTTTAGCTGAAACTTCTGGAGAAAGTGTCTTTGTATTATACATCAGGAGACTATTTATTCCAAATACAGTGTTTCACTGTATGTTTCAATATGTGCTGATTGCCTCATCATCTGTGGCATTAAATCCTGAAGTCTTTCATAATTTATTTAATGAAAACTGAGAGCAAAGAGCAAGAGGGCTCCGCCATAAGGTTCACTTGTTCTCAGAGAGAAACATTAAAAAGTCCTGAGAATTGAGAAAACTGGTACTAAAGTGTTTCAAAAAAGACTACATTTGTTGATGCCAGTTACTGAAAGACAACGGCTAGCTATAGAATTTTCTTTAGAGACATAATGCTTTATCTCAACACTCACATTATATCAGTGTTATGGTAGCTCTGATAGTCTAAGGACATTAGAATGGCAAGGTCTGTAATCATCAGTCCTAATACGAACAACTCATATTTGAAAAAAAAAAAAGGTTAGTTTTTTGGACCTAGAGGCTCATATGTACATAAAACCTTGTCTTTATTTTCCATCACCTGATAATGTTGGGGATGTGCATTAAGAAAAGCACAATTCAGTTTCTTCAGTTTTAGGCTCTTTCAAGTCTGTATGTGAAGAGTCTCAGGTGAAAAAAAATAAAGATGAGGCCTTTTTTGCCATCCTCATCACTGTTACAAACATTGTGATTGGCTCCAGGTTATTACTTCATTTTGATAAACCAAATGAGTCCACTTTGGATCAGGACTTGACATCACTGTAAAGATTTGTCAATGGATTTGCCTTCACTTTAATCTTTGACATGCATGATGAAATCATATTTGTGTTGTGCATACAGCAGTGCAGTTTTGAATGGGGACTTTCTTACAAAAAGAAAGCAGCTCACAGTCACAAATTTTATATCTTGCTGACTCCCTTTAGAGTCAACAAATCTGATTTCAGGGACTGATGACTTCATGACAAAAAGGATAGAGAAATGAGACTTAAGCTGCCACTGGAACACATTGATTGCGTCCAATTTCAATCTGCATTGTATTTCATTATCTTTTTACTAGCACTAGTGTTAAGCATAGCTATAAAAACAAGCTTTTTCCCTGAAGATTTCTATGCAGTAATACATACCATTTTGAGAAAACATCTCTACAAAAATCATTATTCACATATACTGATTGTAAAGTGGTTAAATGATGGTTGCTCAGATATAGTTACTAATGAAGACTCATTGACAGTAAGTGTTTTCCTAATAAACTCTCTCAAGGATCAGCTGTGAGGATAATGTTCTTCAATGCCTCCATGTCAATTCTAGAGGAAAATACAGGCAGATTATGACAGGGCAGGGAGCTCAAAAATAAGTCAGCAGCAAAAAGAAGCGGTCATTTTACACAGCAGGGACCATTGCTCAATCAGGTGGTGGAACATGGGCAGGGAGAAAAGGGTTATGTATAAACCATATAAATTGTGAATGTGTTTTCTGGCTCTGGGTTTGTATATGTCTTTTAGCAGTGATTGCATGTCTTGGTGGTTTGAGCTCTTTAAAGCAGGAGGCCAAGACAAGCTTCTTGACTTCTTGCTTCAATGACCACTGCCATGGTTACTCTGGAGGAATAGTGTAGGCAACAAGGGAACGTGTTGTAACTTTGAGATTGGCCCTGGGTATGCACAGAAGAAGCCTGAAAGAAAAAGGCTGTTGCTCAGGGTGTAAAACACAGCTGCCTCTTCTTCTTCTTTATTATCATTCCCATCTCAACCTTAAGGCCAAATATTTCTGAAATTAGCAACACTTTTCTTTGTTGGTATACTCAAATCCCAAAGAAGGATGGAAGAGTGCAGAGACTATTTCAAAATACTCGCAAAGGGAAGAGGAGGGACAGGTACAAATATCTTTACTCTGGTGATCAGTGACAGGGCCTGAGGGAATGGTCTGAAACTGTTAGGGGAGGTTTTGGTTGGATATTTTTACCCAGACGGTGGTTGAGCACTGGGGAGGTGGACATAGCACCAAGTTTGTCTGAGTTCAAGAAGCATTTGGACAATGCTCTCAGGCACAGAGTGTGATTGTTGGGGTGTCCTGCACAGAGCCAGGAGTTGGACTCAATGATCCTTGTGGGTCTCTTCCAACCCATATTAACCCGTAATCATATTCTGTGATCCTATGATTATAGTAAGAAATCAGAGCAGGGTTATCAGTAATACAACAATGGCAAAACAGTAACAGTCAAGTGCACTTTAAAAGAATAATAAGCTTTTCAAAGCCTCAGCTGATAATATTATGTGGTTATACCACAGTGAATTAAAATGTAAGAAATACGTGCAATTATACTATACAAACTTGTACTAATTAAGATACGTATATTCCTTCTAAGAGTAAAAAAACCCAACCAAACCACAAAAACACCAACACCAAAAAATCCGAATAAAAACAAATCCCAAACAAACAAAAAACTAACAAAAGACACTACTACAAACCAATAACATTAACAAAAACAAAGACAACAAAATCTTCCAATATTTTAAGGCAGATATTTGGGGGAAGGGGGAGTAAATGCAATTTTATATCATGTTTTGAGGGAAAAAATGAACTAAATTGAAGTTGATTTTCACTCATGCAAAGAATGAAATTCTACAACAGTTTTCAAAAAAAAGAAACCCAAAATAGATGTTCAAATTTAAAAGAAACAGCTAAGGTAGTAATGAAAGAAGATATAGTACAATATTTTATTTGCTACTATTAATCAGAAAAGATCTCCACACAAAGTCATTGGGAATTAGGGAATGAGGCTCTGGGGAGAAATTTAAGACAAGTATGGTTCACTGACAGTAATTAACAACATGCAAGCTGTAGTAGTCATTGCAGTGAAACAGGATGAAGTAGGATGAAGGAACTCATTGCATTACTTTGAGAAAGATTCAACTTTATTTTAAGGCTGATGTAAAGCTGCAGTAACTTCAATTGTTTTCATATAGTCGTTATGTCCACTAAATGCCAATATTTTTTACCAGAATTACTCTTCCCCTATACTCGGCACTGGTCAGACCACATCTTGAGTACTGTGTCCAGTTCTGGGCTCCCCAGTTTAAGAAGGATGATGAGCTGCTTCAGAGGGTCCAGAGAAAGACAACAAGGATGGTGAAAGGACTGGAGAACAAGCCCTATGGGGAGCGACTACGGGAACTGGGATTGTTCAGACTGGAGAAGAGGAGGCTCAGAGGTGACCTCATTGCTGTTTACAACTACCTGAGGGGAGGTTGCAGTCGGGTGGGTGTAAATCTCCTCTGTCAGCCTGCCAGCACCAGAACAAGAGGACATGGCCTTAAGCTACGCCAGGGGAGGTTTAGACTGGATGTTAGGAAGAGCTTTTTCACAGAGGGAGTGATCGCTCATTGGAATGGTCTGCCCAGGGAGGTGGTGGAGTTGCCATCCCTGGAGGTATTTAAGAAAAGACTGGCTGAGGATCTCATTGACTTGGTCTAGAAAATGGGATGATGAGGTGGGGAGTTAAGTTATAAAAAGAAAAAAAAATGATGATGACATGACCTGGAGATTAGCTCAGATAGATAAAACATGGTGGTCACGGCACCAGAGTTGTGTGTGCAATCCCTGTACGGGCATTCACTTGGGAGTTGGATTCAATGATCCATGCTCATTTTTCAAAACTACTAATATCAAAATAAGCAGTAACTGCCTGTACACAAGAAGTTTTTGTGCATATGATGGTTTCATGCATTTTTTCCAACATATAAATGAAAGCTAAAATCTACGAAAAGGAGGGGTTTTTCCAGTCACTTATTTATATTTGTTATTAAATGTCTCCCGGTGCTAGACAACTATTTATTTCTGAGAAAACACAAAGTCAACATTCAGTGGAAATATGTTTGCTAACAGACCACATGGAACGGGATAAACATTTAATTATGTAATTTTGAAATTCCAAGAGAATCAGCTAAGCTATAATTTGTCGTTTTATTCTGGTTTTGAATACTTCACACTAAACTGTCTGATTATATGATTCTCATGTTAAAAGCATTTCTGGTTTTGAGCAAAAACACACAGATTTTCTCTCTAGAAACTAAAGAGTGGAAATCTTTCTGTGAAACCAATACTGCTTTGCAAAACCTACCATTTTACAAAGCACTACAGGGGACTTACTGTGAACTACGTAGTTTCATTTGCCAAGACTAAAGTATTTCCATCTGCCTTCAGCCATTCAGAAGTTATCCTAGGAATTCTTCTATAGGAGATTGAAATGGAAATGATAGAACTGTTTGCTAAAGAATATATAACCTCTAATCAATTTTACTCCCCCTAGTGTGAATAATACTTGCCTATATCTAAAATGCACAATCACATTTACACCCGTGGTTCATTTTGGCACAAAACTACACTAAACCTTCTCTCTGAAAATGAGCTGGTCTGCCTACATTGTTTACTGTCTTATCACCCTACTTCAAATATTAAATCAGTGCCACAATCAATTTCAAATTATTAAGTTACAGACCTCAGTGTTCTTGATGGATTGCTAGGTCATGTGGCTCAAAAGTGACACCCAAAAACAAAAAATCAAATAGACATGAAAAGTAAACATGTTGTAATATATTTAAGCAAATATTCTGGTGGAAGATGTGCTCAGCTATCAATTTTCAGTAGGTTTTTTGAAGTCTGTAATCAGAGCTGACATATACTAAGTAAAAGATAACTTTAATGAAGATTCTAATTTAGATTATCAATACCAGTTTTCTGGATTTTTTTAACATTTTGGAATAATTATTGATCCAATATGTTTTTACAGTTTCACATGAAAGCACATGAAAGACCCAAGTTCACTATAATGCAACACTAGCTTTTTAACAAAAGGAAATGTCCCTGTAATCATGTACACTCCCTTTGAGTCTCCAGCTTGCACCCTATCAAAAAAAGAAGATGCATGAAAGTCATTTCTGAAAGAAAGAATGGTGTTTCTATGTTTCCTGTACTCTTACTCTATCTTTCTGTCCTTGCAGATTCTGTTTCATACGTACTGTGTTCATACATGTACAGAAGATGAATTGGGTTACATTAACAAAGCAATGAAAAATGAATGCAGGTCAGTAGAATGGATAGGGCTCTGAGCAACCTGGTCTTGTTGTCCCTGGGAATGTGTCCCTGCCCGTGGAAGGGAGGCTGGAACTAGGTGATCTTTAAGGTCCTTTCCAATCCAAACCATTCTATGATTCTATCCTGCACTGAAACACAAAGGAATGACATCTTTGTAATGAAGCAATTATAAAGAAAATATTAACAGGCACAAAACAGGCTTCTTCTCATAATATCATTATGGGAAATGACCAGACTATTTCAGGTGCAAATCAAACATGCAAAAACACAGAATCAGCTTGAAGTGATCTCCTTAAAGGGGAAAATTTGCAAGGCTGTAGACAAATTTAATCAAGTCTTAATCATAAGTAGTAGTACCAGATCATTCTTTTCAAACAACCCTTGGGTCTGACTGGTCTTCTGTATAGAAGGTCAGGCAAAACCAACCTTTATTTAAAGCATCTAGTCATCAATAAAGAGATTGTTTTCAAATATACACATAATTATTGTATCTTCATAGCTCTATTCATACATATTTCTAATAGCCTAGCTTAAATTTTCAAATAAAATAGATTTTACATTCAGAAAAAATATTTTATTCTTCATGAGGACACTAACCTTTTCAAAATGTAACATAATATTAAAACAATTGCCTACTATATTGCTTAGACCAAATGCAATTTGAAATTATATTGCAATTATAGGGATTGAGTAGATCTTTCTAAATAGTGAAAATGCATCAGGATTTGAGAGGTTGCAAGTTCTTAAAAATTATTCATTCAAAATTTTTCTTCAGTGTAGTATAGGGGTAAAGTACACTGTAGTCTTAAACTATAAAGTACAGAGATAGTTCTGTACCAAAGCTAAATATATCCACATGCAGATAATAATGTGAACTCATACATACGGACTGTTTGCAAGTAACAGTTTGGCTTCATGTTTGCAAATTGCATTTTTTCTTTCCCTCCCTTCCCTAAAATTCAACAGTTGTAATAAAAGCCTTATTAGATTTTCTACTTATTATTAACCTGGAGGCCCTCCAGCCTCCTCCTTACTCTCTTTCTTATTCGTTTTTAAACTTCTGACCCAATGCAATCTGCCTGCAGGGGCAAATACAGTTATCTCCTTCTAAATTAAAATTGTAACTCATTTGGTACAGTTTACACAAGGCCTCAGCTTTGACACATGCAATTACTATGAACATAGGAGGAACATGATTGCTGAGAGCCACTAGAAATGGAGTTTAATCAGAAAACATGGAGTTGTTCCAATAGATTTATAATTTCACCACTTGCTATTCTTTTATGTTCCTGAGTGTTCAGATAATTAGATACACTGATTTTTTTTGCTTCCTAAGAGGCCAGCGAAAGCAAAATTCCTACTTTTACATTAACAAGATGAAATTATAATACACAAAATCAATAACTTTTCTGTTGAAATGACAAATTCATACAACATTAATTTTAGTACTTACAAAATGTTACAAATAATTTGTTCTGTAATATCGGTGTGTATCACATAGACTTAGGTGAATTAATTACCCATTCAGATGGATTGCCCAGTCTATCAGCTTTTACTCACATAAGAACCCCTAGGTAGCTCACTTTGCCTATCTTAAAAGGCAGATTTTTTTTAATAGGTCTTTAAAATGTAAGGTTCACATTTTGTGCCTCTGGTAGGGAATGATCCAGTCACATAGTGGATCAAACCTGTAAAAAAATCAGATCTGTAAAAAAAACAGGAAGCTGTTACAAAGCACATTTGTAGCCATGTCTGATCTCTGTGCATTGAGTTAATCTCTAAAAAAAAGAAATTTTATGTGTATTTGATGGAGTTTAGTGAAACATAGAGTTGAATCAACAAAGAGGCATCACGTACTGTAATTAGAAAGGAAGATGTTGCCTTCCATGATGGCATCACATTCTTCTGAGGATAGGGGTGTTCATGACTCAACAGCTTTTACAAATAAAAGCATCTGAACAGTAAATATAAATGAATAGACAAGTGCAGATTTAAAGCCTTTTTACTGGGGTTTGAACACATTCATTTTAATTATACTTTAATATCAAGTTCCCCAGGCTGATGGATGGGCCACTAGGAGGACTGTCGGTCAAGTAAGAAGTGAGGTTACGGAAAAGGGCTACAGAAAATACTTTGGGTAAAGAAAATGCATGGCTGATGATGTGCTCTGTAGTACAAATGTGATTCTGAAGCTCCGGCCATTTTTTTCAAGAGGCCACCTACTTTCTATTTCTCCTTTTATGTTAGCCATTAATTTCACTGCCACAGGCACAATTCATACTTACAAGGTTGGAGGCTCAGACAGGAGCAACTGCTGTTTCAAATAGCATTACTCCACTCCCAAGACAGCCAGCTCACCTGCAACAATATCACTGAACTGCATACACCAAATTCCCCAAAAGATAGACTTTCCCATCTTTAACATACTCTTTTCTGCTGCATACATAACAGCAAAGCAAATTCATAAGGCTGGAAGGAAACAAATTGCAGGCAAGACAAGGTCCTGGAAACAAAGAGTCTGGAAGAGTAACAGAGAAGAGAAAAACAAAAGCGGGAAAAATGGAAAAAGTATTACAGTCGACCCTCTTCCGCTTTGCGTCTCCCATATTGCAGCTTCACACCTTAGCAGCATGATTTTTCAGCGATTAAGGAGGCCCGTTTCGGGACTGCGTATGTGTGAACTGACATGCACAAATATTCAAAGTAGGGAGGGGAGGGGAGTCGAGTCTGCAGGAGCACTTAAAATGTCCTGAATGTCGTAAAAGAGACAACAGCAGGCTCAGGAAGTACCCTCAGACAGGGAAATTTTAAAAAGGAAGTATTTAATAGATTTTCTATTATTGTTCCCAAGCCATATATTGTTGGACACTGTGGGAGACAGTATAATGGATTAGTTAGCCAATTATCTGTACTAGTCCAGCCACTCCTCTACTCTTAAGACTGATAAATCCTACCGACTTCCAGTTCACAGCTGCTGGGAGATTTTCAGTGCTGCAGGTGGACAATGCATAATACCACTTTTTAATCTGTTTCTCACCTCAATATATCTTGCAACAATGAATTCTAAATTCTCAATATTAATTGTGTTACTTTAAATAGCTCACCTGACACCTTCATTGAAGTGCTCTGCTCACCTCATGATGAGAAAGTAGTAAAAAACTTGGAATCTTTATCGTATTCTTTCCCATATATTCATACAGCCCTTTTTTAGCCTGAAACAGTTTATTTACTTATTTACATTTATTACTCAGTGTAAAATTATTCTCATAAAATGTTAGAAAGTACACACATACTTTAAAAGGTAGCTTTGAGAGTTTAATGTCAAAATTTACTACAGGTAAAGCATAGGAATTTAAAGGATAAACATTTATTTCTATAATTTGCAATACCTACTATGGTCCTACTATGAAAAAGTTGTGTTGACTTTTCATGGAGTACAGACTTCACCCTTGAACCAGGTCCTTCTGCAGCTCTCAGTCCTAGTTCAGACCCTTACAGGCACATAAACTGATTCTGATGGAATTGTTGAGGGCACTGAGTACTGTAACATAAACATGAAAACACCAATGTTAAGTATAGCAATGAGGAATCCATAGCACTTAAGCAGAAAGGACTGTGTAAAAGAATGTTGTCATTTTATGATGGCCATGAAAATTGATAGAAATGATGATGGAATAAAACACTTCTGTAATTAATTTGATTTGTGATGCTAGATTTAAATTTCTCTCTCGTGTTTATAGATAGAGATAAAAGCAAGTATATATACTTCTAACATAAAGACAAAACCTGTAACTCTCTAAAAAGAGGTTTGATTGTTTGCTGGACCACCACAGGTTTCCGCTAGATGGTGCATTAGGGAAGCCATAAACACATTAATCTGCTGCAGTTGTTTCATAAGCTAGTGAACCAACAAACGTGAAGTGACTTCTTGCAGATCTCAATCCATCTCTTGAGATCTCTAGTCTGCAGGGATTTTTGCAGTAATTTTACTCTTTCTTTCCTCATGTCTCCTAAATATTCACAAGTATTATGTTTTCAATTTCATTCTCACACTCCAGTCTTCCCACCACAGAGTGGTCTTTCTGCCTTAGTCTTTTCCTCAGCCACAAATTTTTGCAAAGCCTGTAAAGATGACTCTAAAACATTTTCTGCAAAGTAGGTTTCTGCAGAAATACCATCTCTCAGAAAGCTTCATTAGGAAAAAATATGTGCCTGCATATAGTAATGTGCAACTTCTTTATCTGATCATCTTCATTTTTACTGTTATTCATTTTACCTCCTCCACTGTTTCTTTAAGCATTATCAGCTTCTTAATTTTTGACAGGTAAACACAGAAATAAAAATGTCCTAAATAATGCTCCCCCCAGACAGGAAAAGAAGTTAAGAATTATTACAGAACAAAAAAATACACATAGTCCAGTCCAACACATGATCAGCGTACAGCAGTTGGGTCCATGTGCACTGTGAGATGAAGAAGCTAAAACTAAGCAGACCATGAAGTCTTCCCAAAGAGAGACTTTTCTTTTTTTTTTAAGCACTGCCTGTCTTTGGCTCTAAACAGCTACCACTGGTTGCTGGAATCGACCAGCAGCTGGCAGCACCATCACAATTTCTGTCTCAGAAGTGTGCTGCCACAGTTCATTGAAGTATGATTTCTCTTCCGGATGTAAGATTTTCCTTTTACATCTGGAGGACGACCATTTACAATTGCGGTAACTGGAGGTCTGTTGATACACCAGTTGTTGTGACAGTAGTAGTCACTGCCATCATAAAGGAGCTGCAATGCCTTTGGGAATGCCTCACAGTCATGTGGGCTGCTGGTGAGATTCAGGTACCTAACACACTGAGTTTATGGAGAGAATATTTCTCTGTTGTTTTTTAGAGTTACAGAGAAGTCTACTTGGAGTAAGACTAGTTGATCACACTGAATAAGGAAAGATAGTTTTCTTCTCTAGGATTCAAATCCCTCCTGCGCATGTCTTTTCCCCTGTCTCATACCCCAGTGCTACCTCACAGACCACCTAGTAGAGGAAGGGACAGATGGAAGCAGTGACTAGAGTGGTCCTGATGTCCTTTCAAGCCCATGTCACTCTTAGAAACAGGCTGTGATCTCTGGTCCTACAGAATCTCCTTTTATGATCTGGTGACTCGCTTGGTTGATGAAAAAATGGCCATGGATGTTGTGTACTTGGATCTTAGCAAAGCCTTTGACACGGTTTCCCATGGTAAGCTTCAGGAGAAACTCTTAGAGCATGGACTGGATAGAAGAATTTTATGTTGGGTTAGGAGTTGGTTGGATGGATGAGCTCAGAGAGTGTAGGTGAATGGTGCCATATCTAGCTGGCAGTCAGTCAATAGTGGAGTCCCACAGGGATCAGTGTTAGGCCCGGCACTGTTCAACACCTTTATTGACGATATGGACGAGGGAATTGAATCCATCATCAGCAAGTTTGCAGATGATACCAAGCTGGGGACAAATATTGAACTGCCAGAGGGTAAGAGGGCCATTCAGAGGGACCTTGACAGGCTAGAGAGATGGGCAGACTCCAATAATATGAGATTTAACAAGTCTAAGTGCTGAGTTCTTCACTTTGGACATAACAACCCCATGCATCGCTACCAGCTGGCGGATGAGTGGCTGGAGAGTGGTTATTCTGCCCCTGTACTCAGTGCTGGTCAGACCACAAACTGAGTACTGTGTCCAGTACTGGGCTCCCCAGTTTAAGAAGGATGTTGAGCTGCTTCAGAGGGTCCAGAGAAAGACAACAAGAATGGTGAAAGGACTGGAGCACAAGCCCTGTGGGGAGCAGCTACGGGAACTGGGGTTGTTCAGCCTGGAGAAGAGGAGGCTCAAAGCTGACCTCATTGCTGTTTACAACTACCTGAGGGGAGGTTGCAGCCAGGTGGATGTGAATCTCTTCTCTCAGGCTGATGACACCAGAACAAGAGGACATGGCCTCAAGCTACGCCAGGGGAGGTTTAGACTGGATGTTAGGAAGAGCTTTTTCACAGAGAGAGTGATCCCTCAGTGGAATGGTCTGCCCAGGGAGGTAGTGGAGTCACCATCCCTGGAGGTGTTTAAGAGAAGACTCGATGAGGAGCTCAGTGACATGGCCTAGATGGTGGGAGGCTCAAATGGATGGAGCGTGGTGCCCGTGGTTCCATGCTTGTGGGCCTGATCTCTGGGTGGGCATTCACTTGAGAGTTGGACTAGATGATCCTGTGGGTCCCTTCCAACTCAGAATAACCTGTAAACCTGTGAACAGAAAAGCTATTGAACCCACTGTTGTCACTGTGCTATTCTGAGTGCAGAAATAGCAACAAAGCACCTTTCATTGCAATGAACAGAGATACCTTACACTCAGTCTCTCTTCACAAAAGAGTTGAAACAACAGTGGTCTCTATTCCACAGCAGGAGTCTTGGGATCACTCCATTACTTACAAAGCCATCAGTCTCTCTGATGCATCTTCTTCCATCAGGCAGGTACCTAGCAGATTAATTTGCCCTGGTCTGAGCAGTCCTTGATGGAAACAAGGTGCAAGCCTACCATGCTTTCCTGAACATCAAAGTGCTCTCGAAGGCCAGGCAGCCTCCTCCTATGACTACCAGGTTGAAAAAAATGGGTTTGCAGCCTCTTCAATGACCACTGCCAGCTACACTTCCTGGAATCTCCTCCTTTCAAGAGTTTCCACATGCAGATGTAGACTTCAGTGAAGCTGATCCTCTTTGTGTTCTTTTCTATGAGGAAATATCACTAAGCAGCAGTCTGAAGTGAGGAAGAACAACATGTCAGTGTAACAAAGGTTTGGAGTTTCCCAGAAGAATGCATGTTTTGCAAGAAGATATGAAACTACAGTTTTTGCATATGATCTCCGGCAAAAAATTACCTGCATGCAACCACTTCCTATATGGCAAATGACATGAGACCAAGAATTGAAAGTATGGTGTATGCATCTGTGTGCAGCTCTATATATAAATTATTATTATATATTTTTATAAATATGATGCACTTGCAAAGTTTCTGCTGAACTGGGAGGCTACTGAACTATATTTCTTGCAAGTCAGAGAATAAGTCAATGACTAAGAATTTGACATTCATCATAAGGGAGAGGGCCAAGATAAGAAAGTGGTCCTCACACACTGTGGATTCTGGCACGGTTAATTTTTTAAAAGCATTATAAAAGATTCTCTTAATCTATCAGACATCAGAAGGGAGTGAGTTGATGGCACAAAAGAGACATGAGTATGGGCCTAAACTTTTCTCACGCTATCTGAAAAATCCCAAAGAGTAGTTAAAAAGCAGGAGTAAAAAATACTTTATACCATAGCAGCACTGTATCTGAAGAAAAAGCTGTCTCCTGAGAAATCTCCTTTTAAGTCATTGCCGTTGCCTGACTTCACAAACTTTTCATGTGACAACAACATTCTCCTCAATGCTACAGAGAGTGAACTTGAGATTCTTAGGGCAGCTAAGCCTTGAAATATATTTCAACTTGGCCCCCTGTCACACTTGTCTTTTTCTCTCTGCTGATGCCTGCGACCATTGCCCGAGTCCCTGGCTGATGGCGGATCTTCTGTGCAGCTCATTAGCTTAACTTACTCACCAAAGAGGTAAAGTCCATCACTTCTGGTTCAATGGCAATTCAAGCAGAACACCATATATGACCACCACTAAATTGATCTCTATAACTTCTGCCCCAAATACCAGACAGGAACATTTGCATGAATTTCTATGTCTATTAAGAAAGACAACAAATATTTAGTACAAACATCTAATGGGAGAAATGTAAGCATATGAAAGGTAGCTTTTGAATGTTTTATTATTTTTTCTCACTAGCTTTCCCCAAATATTCTCCAATTTAATTTGAATCTGAATGCTTTTAGCTTTTACTTCCAGTCATTGAGTCTTGTTATATTGTTTTCTGCAGGAATAGTCATCTACAGCTGGCAGTGTATGTAATTATGAATCCTACAGGGTACATCAGACTCCAAATTTCTCACCAGCTCTTTTCCATCCTAACCACAGAATATTCTTTTGTGTTCTGGCTGAAACCTCACTTAAAGATTAGTCTCATTTGTAAGGATATGACACTTTGGTAACAATCTCACTCATACCACAGTCAAAGGACTGACAGGACTCAGGCTCAATCCAAACAGCACAGCCATCTTACTGCACACCTGTGAGTGACATGAGTGGGAGCCTGAATATTGTGTTTGGGGGATCAGCTGATTCTGGGGCCCTGTGCCCTCTTAATAAATTCATCATCTCTGAATAGTTTTCTATCTGGCTCACTGTGATGTGAGCCAGAATTAAAGGATACAGATAGAGCTGTTCTGCTGAGGGGCTACAATCACCACGCAGGGACAGCATGTGAGTAGCTCTGTAAGTAACTACTGCTAGCAAGGAGCAGGGACAGTAATCTTCCCTGCTCTCTTTGCAAATCCTCTGCTAGCTGACCTGTGATTACTGGTGGTTGTGGGTGGAGCTGTGTGAAGTCACACAGATAATGCTTAAGCCTGATTTAAGACATTTTGTTTTACAGGGGCTGTTCTGTGGACCATCAGTATGACTGTTCTTCTCTGCCACTGAGTAAATTTTCTAAGATCTATCCATCCTTATCAAAGCTCTGGGACTACAAACTGATCCAGTCAGCAATAGTAAACTATGAATGAAGCAAAAATCACTAGCAGGGAATTCCTGAAAACTAAAAATTGGATTCCCTCCTTGCACAATAGACATTAAAAAAAATCCATTACCTTTTGGCAAGAACCAATGTAAGTGTTAAAATCCAAGTACAAGATTAGCGTAGAACAGGACTGTGCAATTTAGAACTGAATCATTTCAAGTGACTATTACTACTTGATGGGTTTAAAACTTTCACATTAAATTATTACTTTTTATCATGGCTCACTGTTGTAAAATACTTCCTTTGAAAAGTTACTAACACAAAATATTATATTCAAAGAATTCTTTTTATTGGCAAGGTGATCTTGAATTCAAGAAAAGCTATAGAAAAGTTAGGTATAATCAGCCATATTAACTAAACACTCTATTTTCCAGCATCATTCTTTGCATGAAGAACGACTAAGTAATTCTGAGCTCATACAAGAGCCTATCTAAATTTAACTGCTGTATCATGTTAATGAGAGATAAAATACCCTACATCCACAAACAGATGGTGTGAGCCCACATTAATAAACTCGCTGGAGAACTTAGTATGCTTAGATTTAGAAGGGTTATTCCACTGAATGACACAGTCAATGACGCATCCTGAAGCAATGTATCTGTATTTGGCAGTTCTTTATAATCTTACTTGGTTCTACTGGCTACACACTGCTGTCCCTGTGTCTTGTCCTGCCTCTGGGTTATCCTGACTGGCAGATATACAGGTGCAGCCCCTTGTGGTTCTTATTTTTGGAAGCCTCACACTTTATCTCCTTATTTCCCCAGCAGAGTGGGGTGGAGTGCACAGATAAGAAAGATATGGATGCCTGTTTCTGCCTTGCCCTGTCCCATTTGAGGGCTGCAGCTGCCAGGGAGTTGGCATGGACAGGGGCATGTGCTGGGCAAAAGGCCACTGGCACAACTGTGACTCCCATATGGTCTCCTTTCCACTACAAACTGTGATTTTGCCTCCCTAAAATCTGCTTCTCAAGGCAACAGCTTGAATTTGGACATTCTTGCCCAGGGATCTTTTGGCAGTTCATCCTATTTGCACTTCCAAAAGCATAAAATGTTTGTATACATATGTTGTGCATATTTAACTAGTGTTACTAGCTTATAGTAAATATGTACTTAAAACATATTAAGTAGTATACTACTTCAAAGAAATTAACTTAAGCAATTTTTGTGGTTGGAAAATGGTATTGGATGCAATTGGATCATGGTACTATTCGTTTCATGAGGGCTGCTTCTGGTGAAATTGTTTATATGAGCTTGATCCACCTTATCAGCAATCTCTAAACTATTTTGTTATATGAATAATGAACAAAACTTCCTAAAATAAATCTTTAGATGCTGTTTTATTCATCTTCTGAATAATGATAATGCAGTGTTCTTTAAATAATGGTTGCCTAATACAAAACCTCTGTAAATAAATACAGGAACTTAGAAAAGAGAAATCGCAGGAACTGTGTGAAAGAGAATATGTGCAAACTTAAAGACCAAATGTGTTGGAATTCAAAAGGTATTTTCATAAGATATTGTAATATTTGCACAAAGATACAAATGGAGTATTCAGAAAGCATTAGATGTTATCTACTTTATATAATGTGATATGGAAGAAGGAAAACATTGACTCAGTGTTCTAACTTGCACACATTACCATGACAGTCATGCAGCTTTAGCTGCTGTACATCTGGGCATTGGATTTAAATTGGGGCAGAGAAAAACTGCTTCTTTTGAGCATATCAGCAGAATTTGATGAGCAGGCATATTCTACCTGCAAACCACAGATGTACCTGAAAAGGCACAGAAAAGAATTCAAGGACTTAATTCTCCACCTTCCAAGATTATCTTATGTCAGGAAGAGACTCTTTCATTTCCTGAGCATTGTTCTTTCCTGACAGAACCAGAAACATAAAGTGGTTTTAGCTAAGATATACAGAGAAGGGAGAGAAGGTATATGAAGATGAGAAAGGAACACAGATCTAAAGGGTCACAATCACACTAAAGCCCTGAAATTATTTGCTACTTTAATTTGTACCTAGTTCCCTTTATCTGTGCTCTGTTTTCAACTTCATACACCTTATGTGTGCAGCTATTTACAAGGATTTAGGTGTTCAGTAAAAACTGAGAATTCAGTCCAGATCTAAACCATCCCTAAGAACCAATACCTTTAAATGTCTGTGAGATATTAGAAGAATCAGTATGGATGCTTTCTTCTGTGCTTCTGTGCTTAAGAACAATAAGGGAGAAATAAAATGCTCAGGATAAACTAGGATACTATTGATCAAGTGATCAAGTACGAGGCAGATCTCAAATCCCTGAGCAATTTGTTCCACAGTCTTGGATCAGCCTTTGAACGAGTTGAGCAAGGCTCCTTCTGCCCAAAATTTCTTTTCCTCGACTGGGAAAGGATGGAATCAGCCTACACTGCACCTTAAATTCACTCAGTCTCATAATGCTCCAGTAGTGTGCAGAGGCAAGGTTTGTGCACCAAGTGTGGACTGCTCAGCAACTGGCAAAGACTGACACCTAACACCTCCGCCTGGTCCTCCTCACCTGTGGAGAGGCGATCATCAGGTGGGAATTGATGAATTTGTTTGCAATTGCTGAAGCCAAGATCATGTGTGATAACACTGTGAATTCTGAGGTGAAAAGTACATATTAAGTGAACAATTACCCCTTGAAACGCCTGAATTATGTTTTATTGTTTCTTAACAATTCGTGAATGACAGAAGTCTCTCTTTCTCTCTGGTTTGGTTTGTTGTTTTCTGTTTAGCCTAATTTCTTCAGGCTGACACATTCAAGTTACAACAGAACTATTAAAACAAGAAACGGCTGGTCTTCCCATAGACCTTCCACTAGCTGCAGCCATTCCTTTCCTGATTGAAGCAAGTCAGAGAGATTTTGCATTTCCTCACAAATTAGAAGAAAAATGTGAGCACATTGTCGTTGCAAAATCTGTACTATTGTTAGCAATTCAACATGAACTTTTATGCTTTTTCCCTTCAAAAAATCTTGTTTTCAACGTTTCCTGCTTTAAACACTAAATAAATTTGCAATGGGAGTCATGAGGGAAAAAAATAAGAAAAAACTCCCAACCCTACAGAACACGTGAAATCAACTGTAGAAAAACTGTTTAAAGGGTGGAAGTGTACGTGGATTCATGCTTGAATAGGTATCAGCTGATTCTAACAAATAGCCATCAAGTTCAAGGACCATCATAAAAATCAAAGCAAGGACTTTTCCTAGGCAAGAATTTATTTTTTTAATTTCGAAATAAAGTTCAGTGCTGTGGTCAATGTATTTGCTTTTTTGAACATTTATTTGATTTAGTTTTGAGAAAACCACTTCAGTTTAGCTGTTAAATATTGAATACTCATTTTCCTACTTCAAGCATCACAGACGTGTATTTCATAATTAATATTTGCATTCCTTTTAAGCATAAGTACTCTTATTTATACTACTCCCTATAAGCCATATAAATGAATGGCAGAAAGGAGCAATTAGAGCTTTTTCTGCACCAGGGTAGAATGGCACTTAGATGTCTGTGAAGTCTCGTTTTAATGGTTTCAGGTTCCACAGTTTCCCCGAGGAGATTTGAAAGCTCACTGCAATTTATTCTCATGATAGTCAACTTCACCATTTCCTTTTCCAATTGTATCACAATACACTTACCTCCAGCATAATGTATCACACGTTTTCTCCTCTTGTGAAGCAAGGTGAATTCCATAAATCCTGCAATAAATTCATCACCTCTTTTTATATCCTTTTAAGTCCTTATTAGCTGGCTTACATAGCATATGCCAGCCTTGACAGCAGCATCATAGTTACACCTCTCTAGTGACTTGCACAAAAAAATAGCAAACCCCAACACTATTGATATAGTAGTACTTTATTCAAGCTCCAAATTAATTCACAAAAATGATACGTTAATAAATAATCCTAAAATTCCATGTATTACAGGTATAAAATACTGGCCCTTTTTTATGCAAGCTTGCAGAATCTTAACCCCCTCTTCCCAGCCCCATACAATTCTAGGAGCAAGTTTTATCATGTGTCTCTGGAAGGATCCATGTAAATTTTCCAGTTCATTGCACAGTAAGTGGTATCTCCGTGTAAGTGTGGCTTACTCTGCCCTGACATGTGGATTCACCCCTTCACCCCTGTTTATCAAATGCTAACCTGGTTTGCTTTCAGACTCCCAACCTTTCTTTTCCCATACAAGTCGTGCCACGGGATTGCCCTGGTTCCAGGGCACATGCTCAGTTCCTTCACTGGGTGAATTTTACTTCACAAGAAACAGGGCTTACATTCATCTTTTTACAATTTCAGATTAAAGGGAGTACAGAGACAGGGAAGCACATTCCTGCAAATTTAAGACAGCTAGGCTGTACATTTTTTGAATTGTCTGTCTTACCGGATATTGATCACAGCAAAACTGTGAAGACAACAAATGAGAACCAAAAATGAAGGAAGCACCTCTTAACCTTCCAATAGTCCAAGTAAGTACATACATACTCTAAAACAACCTACAAGATGGTCATCAAATGGAATTCATGGAATATTATACCTACTGAACAAATGAGTTCTATAAAACTACAAAGTCTCTCAGAAACGCTGCCAGGTGTTAGAGATGTGGTAATTAGGAAAAAAATGGGATAAATCCATGACAGCAATAATAAAAACTTAGAATACTGCTTAGGCACTCAGTAATACAGAACAAGCGCTCTAGCGCTTGTTTAAAAGCCACGGGACCAGACAGATGGTAGGTACTTAGTATGTACTTCACTAGATTTTGCAACTGAGGAAGATGTTTCAAATAGCAAAAGCTCTGGTGTGACTAATAATAGTATTAGATCACTGTTGGAAGCTGGCTTCAGAAAACCAATAAAACACAACCAGCAGAAATAAAGAAGCCTGCTTGAATTGGACTGCTGAACCTGTTCCAAAACCCTCATTGCACCTACTGCGTGGGGAAGGAGTGTGTGCGCTGGAGCTCTGCGATGGTCCGTGCCCTGGGCAGGCAGTGCCACCACCTCCTGCCTGCTGACCTGACAGGAAAGCTTTTACCACCTGACGAGCCAGGCAGATCCCTGCAGGGAGCTGCAATGAACTCCTCCCTGGCTACGTGGCACGTGGGCCCTGTTAGTGAGTCTCTGCTTCCTTCTTCAAGAAATCTGTTGTTTATTATTGAAATCAGCCTGGCATGGATGAACCAGCCACGGGCTTGAAGTCACTGGAGAGGGGGGGAAAAAAGGAGAGGGCAGCTAAATCGTCTGGAATGCAGCTGAAATACTTCAGAGAGTTTAAGGTTGAAAGGGATCATTGGACCACGTACTCTGACCACCAGACAGTAAGTCTTGCCACTACTCCAAAACTGAACTAAGGAGCTTGTTTGTGATTAAAAACACTACATTTGCAGTAGGTTACCTCAGCTCTCGACCAATGATTCCTATTGTATATTCTTTCTATCATTCAAAAAGCTTTGGCGTGGCAAATCTTGCAGATCTTTTTTAAAAAATGACAATGCTTTTTAAATGTACTGTTATAATTATGAGATTTCCTCCAGTACTGTAATATTCTGGCATGTCTTTTCTGCACCACTTGATCTTTAATGTCAAGAGTCACACACCTCGTTCTACTTTCGGTCTCATTAATACATAAGGTAATCCTGGTAAGTACATCCAACAGTCACACAGGACACATTGCACAGGGACCTTCTCTGTAAGTTTGCTGGATACGATTTTTAAACAACAACTTTTTCTAAGACATACAATCCAGAGGCATGGCTTGCATTCCTGGAAAATTTGGCTGTAAATTGGGCTTAGGCACTCGTCTGTAAAAGCCTGTTTGAAAGTGTTAATTTTACTAAGCAGTCGAGATGACACTGCAATTGCTCTCACAGCAGCTTACCGAGTTACCATTTAGCACATCCATGGATTTTATTACCAGGTTATTCTGGATGTCTGCTAAAAATCTTGAGAGATGCGGAGCCCGCAGAACTTTGTAAATCCCAAATCCATGAAGACTAACCTCTATCTTTCAAAAGTCAAAAACTATTTCTCTGTTTAACACATTAACCATTCAATAGCGTTAGTCATTAAAAGTATAATACATACTATGATATTAACCCCAGGACTGAGAGACCATTTTTTGGTTCTAAGCCTAATGGTTAAAAACAGTAGCCATGATGTTTTTGCAGTTACTTTTATACATTTGCCCGTAAATGTCACTCAACAAGGCTATCAGAATTGTTTTATAATTCATGTGAAGTGATTGGTATTAAGGATATCTAACATATTTATCAAACCATTTACATATCTTTTCCACTGTTTTGCCTGTGATCGATGTTAAACAGTGAAGAACAGTCCAGGTCATCCTGCTTAATCTTCTGAAAATGGGCAGAACACGAGTTGGTTATGAGGTTTACTTATCTCTCAAGAACACACTTTATATTTGGAGATTTATTAAATCCCAAACTTAGCTACTTCCTCAGCCAGCTCTGCCAAAGATCCCAAGGTGCGTATTAGCTAGACTTCATTAAAAACTGTCTAGGTTTGCCTGGAGCTTATGTTCCCCCACGGACCTCACCAGGACGTGATCCCAGCACAACACCTGGCTGCGATCACACCGCGGGCTGGGATCGCACCCCGGGCCGGGATCACATCGTGGGCCGGGATCACACCGGGGGCTGGGGTCACTCCTCGGGCTGGGATCACACCCTGGGTCGGGATCACACTCCGGGACGGCGGCGATGCTCCTCCAGCACCACCGAGGGACCGCGGGCGCCGTTACCCACCTCCACCCCAGAGNGCAGCGCCCGCGTCTTCCCCCGCGCCGCCATGAAGTTGAGCAGCCGCGCCCGGGGATGCTGCTCGGGCGGCAGCCGGGAGCGCGGGCCGCCGCCGCGGAGCCCCTTCGTGCACCAGCTGCGCTTCAGTCCCCTGGAGAAAGCCAAGGTAGGGGCGTGTGGGACCCCTCCTCTCTTTCTCTCCGCTGCCGCCTCTTCCCCTGCGTGTCGTCCCTTCCCCCCCCATCTCAGCGCATGGGCCGGCGGGGCCGCGTCCTGCNTTTTATACATTTGCCCGTAAATGTCACTCAACAAGGCTATCAGAATTGTTTTATAATTCATGTGAAGTGATTGGTATTAAGGATATCTAACATATTTATCAAACCATTTACATATCTTTTCCACTGTTTTGCCTGTGATCGATGTTGAACAGTGAAGAACAGTCCAGGTCATCCTGCTTAATCTTCTGAAAATGGACAGAACACGAGTTGGTTATGAGGTTTACTTATCTCTCAAGAACACACTTTATATTTGGAGATTTATTAAATCCCAAACTTAGCTACTTCCTCAGCCAGCTCTGCCAAAGATCCCAAGGTGCGTATTAGCTAGACTTCATTAAAAACTGTCTAGGTTTGCCTGGAGCTTATGTTCCCCCACGGACCTCACCAGGACGTGATCCCAGCACAACACCTGGCTGCGATCACATCGTGGGCCGGGATCACACCGCGGGCCGGGATCACACTCCGGGACGGCGGCGATGCTCCTCCAGCACCACCGAGGGACCGCGGGCGCCGTTACCCACCTCCACCCCGGAGCGACTCCCCTTATCCCTTTTCTATTTCCCGGTTTTTAAAAAAAATTCCGCTCCGCTGCCCCATGCCCAGCAGTACCGCTGCTCCGGGCTTTGATGGAGGTGCCATCCCTGATCTCCGCGACCGCCCCGCACNTGTGTGTCTGTCTGTCTGTCTGTGTGTGCCCGGGGTGAGCGGGGGGCTGGGGGCGGCCGTGATGCGGCTGTAGCGCCCGGCAGTGCTGGGCGTGCGCCTCGACTTGCGCTCCTCCGGTGCCTTCTTCAGAGGCGAAACACCTGCGGGGTTTTGGTCTCTTGTTATTTTTTTTTTTTAGGGGGTTTGCGTTATGTTTGGGTTTATTTAGGGGTTTCTTTTTATTATTCTGTTGGGTATTTTTAATGGGGGGCGTCGAGCGGAGCCCCTCTTGCCGAGGGTCCGGTTAAGGTACCGCTGCTGACCTGGGCCGAGCCATCCCGTGCAGCACAAGGTTGGCCCCTGGGTGGATAAACAGCCCCTGCGGCGTCGTGTGGGCATTGGGCAGGTAGCGGTGAGATGATGACAGGAAGCAGTACCTATTAAAATGCGAATTTGCCGTTGCACAGCTTTTTATTTGGTGGGTTGGTTGGTTGGTTGGTTTGGGGGTTGCCTCCTCCCTCGTGTGCCTCTCCTTCACTCTCCTCACACCGTGAGCAGTGGGTGGTTGGATAGTCAAAGGGCATGGCCCTCGTCTTAGGCTTTCGGGAAGATCTGGGTCACTTGCTGGAGGAGGAAATACGTACCGTCAGAGGCTCACCTAATGAGGGCTTGGCCACTTGTGGTACTCTCATCACTGTGATACTTCGGTTCTTTAAAGCTGCTGGTTTGGGAGGCTAAGAGCCTACAGGACCTCTCAGTATTGGAAATTAAGACCCATTGATGCGGAACCATTTGGATCAAGGCGCTCTAGGTCCAACTTTGATTTAATTAAATTCTGCATGAAGTGCGTTGTTGCATTGTCCTGTTGCTGTTTAAATACTTAAGACATGTATGGCCTTAGAAAACATTGGAATGTGCCTCATGTTACTTATCTAGCAGCCAAGGAATTCATAGTAGACTCCAGCAGAAATCAACTTGATCAACTTTTCCTGTACATAATCAGTGGTTACTGGTAAGTTGTTGCTTGGGCTGGAAAAAAGGTTTGTATCATGTCCCTCAGTTAGTTTATATCTAGGACTTCCTCAGTAAGTAGTTATAATTATTTCCTTTCAATGTTACCATACTTCTTCCTGGAGTCGTGTTTTCTGTGTGATTAATAAGGTAGAAGTCTTTCAGGAAGCAGCGAGAAGCAAAGATGGCATGTGTTCACTAGGATTGTCTCCAATTGTAAAAACATTTCATTTTGCAGTGTTAAGATACCTTTTCAATGTTGCTTTCTACTTAGTTATTTATAAGATATTTTAAAAAAATACTGCTAGGAGACCAGAGTATCAGTTTTTTGTAGTATTTTTTGTAATATTTTGTAATATTTTTTGTAGTATTGAGTCTTCCAGGAGCTACTGGCATTGCTGATCTGTTGTTAGTCCTGACAGACCTTTAGGTGCGTCATCAGCCCCTAAGTGCCTGGTTATGGAACATACATGCCTTCTATGTGATCTTTGCCAATGGATTTCAAGGATTTTTTACTTCCGGTGAAAACTGCAAGATGTGTTTAAAGGTCTGTAGTTTTTTTACAGTGTGCAGACCAGAGGAATTGCCTCCTTCCCAAAAAGTGTATCAGTCTTGCTTTTTAAGTGAACAGTCTTGTATTGATGTACAGCAGCACCGAGTTCTTTTATCCAGCCTTTCTTGCAATTTTATTTTTGCAGTTTTATGTGAGGAAAAAGCACATAAGCTGGCAAACGGAACTGTGATGGATTTTCTTCTTTGCCTTAATCATGCTCTTCCAGCCCCTTCACCAATTAAAAGTGGTGCATGAGATAGAAGCTGTTGAAGAAGAGCTGTGGAACTGTTCCACTTGTGAAAAGTGCTCCCAGAAGAAATGCTCCTCAGGTGAATTACAGCAAATGTGCTTTCTCTTCCGAACAGTCCTGGCAAG
>WEKX01000963.1:0-11906 GCA_013390025.1 Pitta sordida | reverse complement strand
GAGCGGGGGGCTGGGGGCGGCCGTGATGCGGCTGTAGCGCCCGGCGGTGCTGGGCGTGCGCCTCGACTTGCGCTCCTCCGGTGCCTTCTTCAGAGGCGAAACACCTGCGGGGTTTTGGTCTCTTGTTATTTTTTTTTTTTAGGGGGTTTGCGTTATGTTTGGGTTTATTTAGGGGTTTCTTTTTATTATTCTGTTGGGTATTTTTAATGGGGGGCGTCGAGCGGAGCCCCTCTTGCCGAGGGTCCGGTTAAGGTACCGCTGCTGACCTGGGCCGAGCCATCCCGTGCAGCACAAGGTTGGCCCCTGGGTGGGTAAACAGCCCCTGCGGCGTCGTGTGGGCATTGGGCAGGTAGCGGTGAGGTGATGACAGGAAGCAGTACCTATTAAAATGCGAATTTGCCGTTGCACAGCTTTTTATTTGGTGGGTTGGTTGGTTGGTTGGTTTGGGGGTTGCCTCCTCCCTCGTGTGCCTCTCCTTCACTCTCCTCACACCGTGAGCAGTGGGTGGTTGGATAGTCAAAGGGCATGGCCCTCGTCTTAGGCTTTCGGGAAGATCTGGGTCACTTGCTGGAGGAGGAAATACGTACCGTCAGAGGCTCACCTAATGAGGGCTTGGCCACTTGTGGTACTCTCATCACTGTGATACTTCGGTTCTTTAAAGCTGCTGGTTTGGGAGGCTAAGAGCCTACAGGACCTCTCAGTATTGGAAATTAAGACCCATTGATGCGGAACCATTTGGATCAAGGCGCTCTAGGTCCAACTTTGATTTAATTAAATTCTGCATGAAGTTCGTTGTTGCATTGTCCTGTTGCTGTTTAAATACTTAAGACATGTATGGCCTGACTTAGAAAACATTGGAATGTGCCTCATGTTACTTATCTAGCAGCCAAGGAATTCATAGTAGACTCCAGTAGAAATCAACTTGATCAACTTTTCCTGTACATAATCAGTGGTTACTGGTAAGTTGTTGCTTGGGCTGGAAAAAAGGTTTGTATCATGTCCCTCAGTTAGTTTATATCTAGGACTTCCTCAGTAAGTAGTTATAATTATTTCCTTTCAATGTTACCATACTTCTTCCTGGAGTCGTGTTTTCTGTGTGATTAATAAGGTAGAAGTCTTTCAGGAAGCAGCGAGAAGCAAAGATGGCATGTGTTCACTAGGATTGTCTCCAATTGTAAAAACATTTCATTTTGCAGTGTTAAGATACCTTTTCAATGTTGCTTTCTACTTAGTTATTTATAAGATATTTAAAAAAATACTGCTAGGAGACCAGAGTATCAGTTTTTTGTAGTATTTTTTGTAATATTTTGTAATATTTTTTGCAGTATTGAGTCTTCCAGGAGCTACTGGCATTGCTGATCTGTTGTTAGTCCTGACAGACCTTTAGGTGCGTCATCAGCCCCTAAGTGCCTGGTTATGGAACATACATGCCTTCTATGTGATCTTTGCCAATGGATTTCAAGGATTTTTTACTTCCGGTGAAAACTGCAAGATGTGTTTAAAGGTCTGTAGTTTTTTTACAGTGTGCAGACCAGAGGAATTGCCTCCTTCCCAGAAAGTGTATCAGTCTCGCTTTTTAAGTGAGCAGTCTTGTATTGATGTACAGCAGCACCGAGTTCTTTTATCCAGCCTTTCTTGCAATTTTATTTTTGCAGTTTTATGTGAGGAAAAAGCACATAAGCTGGCAAACGGAACTGTGATGGATTTTCTTCTTTGCCTTAATCATGCTCTTCCAGCCCCTTCACCAATTAAAAGTGGTGCATGAGATAGAAGCTGTTGAAGAAGAGCTGTGGAACTGTTCCACTTGTGAAAAGTGCTCCCAGAAGAAATGCTCCTCAGGTGAATTACAGCAAATGTGCTTTCTCTTCCGAACAGTCCTGGCAAGTCACGGAGCGTTTGGTGTGAACTATTACAGCTGAACTCACTTCCTGTTCAGCTGTGGTCACATATTGTGTCACAGGCTTTTCTGCCTGTCCTGTGAATCTGACGGGGGGCTTGTGGGATTGCAAAGCCTGTCGAGGGAAGTTAGGAATGTAGGTACAAGAAGCAGGAAGCACAAGGGACAGGGAGACAAGACGGCTTTGTCTAAAAGTGTATAGCGAGTGGCTGATGGCCTGCCAAATAGCCCCATTACCTTTACTACCACCTCATCCTGCCTTTGCAAGAGGTTAGATTAGCTTCTTGTTTCATTACTGCAACTCAAAAGTAAATGCATTCTAACACCTTTCAGCCTGAGACTGTAGGAATGAAAGAAAGGTAGAAAGTAAGGGGGCAAAATAGCCACGAAGAGGAGGAACAGCAAAAAGAAATCCGTTTAACTGTCGAGGGACTGTTCACATCTTTTATTGACTTTATAAAATCTGGGAGATTACAGGATCATAAAAACTGTTTCAAAACTGAATCTCATTCATCCTGTATAAATTATGGCTCTTTTCCTCTGATCTGAGAGCAACAGTAGGGGTCATTCTTGAACCTACCTTTTTTGGTACTGTAATAAAAAGATCTTTTCTGAGAGAAAGACAGACCTGATTTCATGAACCGTGAGTTTTCTTCATATTAACATCTTCTGGGCACCTGTCGTAAGTTAAAACTTTTGATTCTAGTTGCCACTGCAGAGCAGGCAGAAGCGTTACTGGAGCTGAGCTGTCACTTATTGTCCGTAGAATTGTTTCCCTGCTACATACTTAAAAACACAATATGATGCCATTTATTTTTTTTTGCTTCCAATGTTTCTGGCTCTTTTATTTCACCCATGCTGGCTTTCATTTGGTGCCTTGCTGAGCTGATTTGGCTCATTAAACCGGCCTATCATTGTGTTTTTCTGTGTTCTTATTGTTTTCATTTGCTTGGGATGGTTTTTCTTTTTCCCACTAACGAGCTATATTGGCTCCTTGCAAGATCACACAAGTGCTAGAGCTGACTCAAGGGGAGGATTCAGGAGGGAGTGAACAGGACCACTCTCTTTAGCAGAAATGATCTCTTAGATTGGCTTAGTTGCACATGAAAATTTCTACTTCTATATTTGCTTCCATGAATGTGTAAATCAGAAAATTTGTGGGAAAGTGGGTAGTGAGAGAATTGTTGAGGGGTGAATTTCTAGCTCCTTCAGTGCCATCTTTGATGAGTTGAGCTATAGGGATGATGATAGTGAGGAAGAAAAAATGTGGTGCAAGATGTAATCTCTATCTAATATGTGTAAAAGAAAAATCAAAACTACTACCATGTCAAACAGTATTTTCTTTTTCAGTATATGACAATTACTTTATAACAAGCCATGGAAATTTTGTTGTGAATTAACTGATTTTTAGTGATGTTTCTCACTGTTTCACTAATTTCGAAGTTGCATTTTTTCAGAGCCTCTATACATGGGAAGTGTGATAGTGGATTTCAAGACAGGAAACAGGCCTACAGAAGTGAAAACAAGGGTACTCTGATTCTCTTGTTCAGTGTGTTTTGAAGAACTTAAGTCCCTTTTTAGTTCTTATTTTGTCCCTTCATTTTGAGTTCATACTCAAATCTGAATGCAGAGTCTCTGAACAAGGAGAACATATGATACCTGTTTAGTTTAAATGACTTGCCTTACATCAGATTGAAGTACTTGTGATGGAAGAGCAGAGATCAATTTCCCAGGGCAGCCTTGTATTACAAGCTGTAAGACCATCCTCTCTCTTCCTGGTGTTCATGCGTCTTTCACAGCATACGCTGCAACTTATGAAAAACTAAGTTGGATCCTGCAGATGGGCACATGTTAAATAAGCTGTAGTCAAATCCCTCTTGAGAGTTTTGGTCATGAGCTGAACCTCACAAAGTACAACTCCAAGATGGATCTCTAAGTTTTTTTAACTGTATCTCAAAGCAGGGGTGTTCACATATGACTTACTACCAGACAGAATTTGTATTTTTAATAGAAGACATGTCTGGGCGAATGTCATAAATGTGTAGAAATGCAATCACTGAAATAAGATGTCTGTACAAGGTCAGACTGGGAGTATTTCCTGCATTCTTACCTCTACAGTGGCCAGTGGGGACAGGACCTTCTCCCTTCTTCTGTCTGACACCGATACTACAGTCAGCCCTCGAATACCACGGTAATGCGGGTCTTACCCCCCCACTGCCCCGCACAGTCCTCCGTCAGTGTAGTGGCAGCTGTATGCAAATTTACCCTGCCTCCTCGCACTGCCCCCTGGCGCTGTTTCAGCACTGCTCTGCTGTGTATCGGTGTTTGTGTCAGTGCTTCCTGGTGCCTGCGGCCACCCGGTGCCAGGAAAAAAACCTTTTCTGCTCGGCTGGGGACACTGGTGCGGGCAGTGGCACGTGCCACTGTCCTGGTGTCTCTCCAGGTG
The DNA here is from genome assembly GCA_013390025.1 of Pitta sordida. NCBI lineage: Eukaryota > Metazoa > Chordata > Aves > Passeriformes > Pittidae > Pitta > Pitta sordida. The sequence goes on along the minus strand of WEKX01000963.1, from coordinate 7,563 downwards.
GATAAACTTGGTCTCTCCATACTTGGGGTAGACGTCTACCCCGGGAAAGTCTCGGACACCGTGTCTAACCTGAGAGTGTGTAAATCTTTCATAACTGCACACAGCTTCTTCGCTCCGAGTGGGCTGGGCCAGGCCAGGCACAGCACAAGTGCAGTGCCAGCAAAACTGCTGCAGCCACCTTGCTCAGAGCACAGCAGGGCGGGCAGAGCAGCGTGCCCATGGTCCGTGTGGCACAGCGTGGGGGCTGATTTGAATATTCATGACTGTCTAATTTGAATATTCATGCCTGTCAGGTCACGCAGTCACGAAACAGGCCTCCTTAATCGCTGGAAAATCATGCCGTATAGAGGTGAAGCCGCTATCTGGGAGGCACAAAGTGGAGAGAGCTTACTGTATTACTGTGCATAGGTTTTACAGTTTCTCACGCAGGAAGATGTCTGAATGTAGATGTAGACTGAGCTCCTTTTCGAATGTTCCTGTCTTTCTGGATTATGAATGTCCATCAGGGGCTAAACATATTTGTCTTTCCTACCAAATTTCTTGTGTGGACAGGTGCTGAACTACCACCTGCTAAAAAGAGGCCGGTGTCACAGCCGGCTTTGCGCATTTGGTGCACTTGCTGGCCATTACATGCACCGCTGTCTCTACAAGACCAAGAGGCCTTTTCTGCACATTTATATCTTTCGTGACATTAAGGGTGCAACTGCTACTTCCATTCTGATGGTCTTGATATGTATGATGAATTGCTACGGAGATGCAAAGGATGGAACACCTCACCCCCCATCACCTGCCATTCAGCTCTGTTCTGGTATAGGCGAAGACATTGAGGAGTGAGAGGAAAGGGGTGTGAATCACAGGGGATTGTGTCCTCAAGTGCATTTTGTTTCCCTTATTTCTTAGTGACTAGTCTTTCTCATTTTATCAACTTAGAAGGCAGCTGTTTTCTCATCCCAAGAATGCTCCCCTATTTGCTGCCAGATAGGGTCATCTTGTCTGTGGATACAGAGTTGTGTGAGTTGGTGTAATCTGACCACTGCAGTGTGTAAAGTTCTACATCTGAGAAAATAGCTTATCTAAGGGAAAAATAATCCTTTTTCTATCAGTTCTGCAAACTGAGGTGGTCTACAGAGGGACTGGGATCCTGGTTTTGGGAATAAGACCATGGTTGTTACTAGATGATGATGCCAGTCTGACCTATCTCTGTAAAATCTGACATTACAATAATCTGATACCTTGGGGCTTGAGACTGGCACATTGGGCTTTGCTGCTGCTGTGTCTGGATCTACAGATCTGCGCAGCTGTAGGGTGAGTTGGATATTGGGCTGTTTGGGGAAGTGAGAGGAAGCAGGAACTGATCTGTGGCAAACAGAATTGTATGATGACTGGATCTCCATCAGTGAAGAGAAGAATATGAATAAAGCTTTCCACAACAGCCTAGAGATTCATCAGATTAAGCGCAACATGAGACAGCAGCTTATGCCTCTTTACTTATCCTTGCCCAGCTCTTGTGATGCTGAAAAGTGTTTTGGGGGTTTTTTATAACCTTATCTGGTACACCTCTGAATGGGTAGTGTATTTATTTTCAAATTCTCTTTACATGGCCCAGTGTCTTCGTCTTCTATGAGCCTCCATTGTATAGCTTGTGGAATATCGGTGCTACCCTAGTCAGCTTCAGTTTTCAGTTGCGCCTCTCTCTCCCTGAGCTAGTCATTTGAAGCTGTACCCTCCTCCACTTTAGGAGGGTTTTTTTCTTTCTTCCTGTCTTTTGAGTAAGAAAGGCGTGACTTGGCCCCCGGAACTGTTTCCTGGAGTAAGTGGATCACTGCACAGATAGTGCTTTCTGGAGAACAATTGGAAACAACTCCCAAACAGCTCAGGAAAGGCCCTACTTCTGGGAGAAGTCTTAAAACGACTGAGGGAGGAGTTCCAACATGACATGTTTTTCACCAGAGTTGAAGGAAGAGGGCCGTTTGGCTGGGGACGGACTCAGTGCTGAGAGGAGATGCAGAAGCAACGGGCTTCACCTTGGCTTCTCAGGGGAGCATGACTTCTTGCTAACCTCTGCCTTCCAGGGGGTTGTGCCCCGTAGCACAGACCTGGAACTTAAACTCCCATGCATGTCTGGATGTTTGTCTGTACAGTGTTCCCTACAGGTTCTGGTTTCAACGACATACTACAGAGGAAGAGCTTTCCTGGTTGCATCCTATATTGCCATGTGAATGCCCCCTGCTGAAGGGTACATCACTGTCTAGGAGCTGCTGTGATGAGACTGACTTCATTGTGGTGCAGCAAGATTTACAACACACCCATGCAAAATATTTGCTTAATGTGAGGCTGCAGAAAGAGAAAAGAGCATAGGGTTGTGTTCACTGACAAACACAGGGTCAGAAGAAGAGTGGAAAACTTAGTCTCCATTAGCTCAAAAAAGTGTGTCGTGTTTCAGCTGTAATTAAGATTGATGAATACAAAAATACTTGTTTGGAGTTGAATTGTATTCTTTTTTTTAACATGAGGTATTTTTTAGGTAAGAGTTGGTATCAGTTTCTAGGAATGATTGACTTCTTCAGTCAGATTGTATTAGAATAATGCATTTTCTTACTATTATTTTGCAGATTGCCTTCATGACCTTGACTCTGTTTCCTATACGACTCTTTTTTGCTGCTTTTATGATGTTACTGGCCTGGCCTTTTGCATTCATTGCTTCAATGGGATCTGACGAGCAACAGCTTGAAAAGCCCCTCTCCTGGTGGCGAAAGTGAGTCATTGGTGTGGTCAAGTACTAAGAGAATCATTATATAGTTGCACAGTTTGAAATAGAGAAGAAATACCTCATATATGTCTCAGAGACCCGGTTTTCTCTCCAAAAGAAAAATATAAAAATTATTTAACACTTACCTCAGATTGGAAAGTAAAAATATTTCAGCTCTTTAATTTGCTGGGTAACCCAAGAGTTACAGGAGGAAAAACTGGTCTTTGGCTTCTTATCTTTATTGAGAATATAGTGTCAAGTTTTGTTGTGGCATCTTTGTATTTCATCTATTCCTGTAATGTTGACTTGTATTTATGAAGATTGACTCTATGGAACGTGCCCAGATTTAATATTCTAAATTGTTGGTTTACACTAGTTCACTCCATTGTTTTCTGCCTTATGATGATTTGACAAAACCTGTGTTGATTTCCTGAGGGCTTGCCCTCTACTTTGGAGCATTTTCAAAGTCTGTGCTTGCTTTGATGTTGGAATGGTAATTAAGGTAGAATGTAAGATTGTGTTCACCCATCCATGAAAACTTCAGTTTGAGGAGCAAGAAAGGAAGAGGATATCACCTTTTCTGCAGAGAACTTTAAAATTAGGATCTGACACTAGCATGAGGGAAGCTAATTGTGTTTTGCATTTGGAATGATACCTGTATAATAACTAAAGGAATAATGGACTGCCTTCAGTCTCGCATTCAGTTATTTTGAATCCTTTGGGATTGTTACTCCCCCATTTAATCCAGTTTTCAGTGTCAATGTGCTCTCCAGCCTCCAATCCCTGTAAGTGCAACAATTTGTTGTTTTTGTGTTTTGTGTTCTGTTGGTTCAAAACTTCTCTTTTTATGACTGGCAGACAGTGTAAAAAAACCCCAGAAAAATAAACAAAACCTCCCCCCCCCAATCACTTTAGGAGGAGTCAGGGAAAAGAGAAGAAAGTAGTATATTTCCAGTGCTGTCATACATACTCCGTAGGAATTCCTGTATTTGAGAATCTTTGCCCTACGTTTTTCCACTGATTTGCTTGGTTAAACTTGAAATCAAGAATCAGGGTTACTGCCTTCTAGCAGCGTCCTAGGACTCAATTTATTACAGCTTTTTAGGTGTTACTAGAAAACATTAGATATTATATAGAAGAAACTCAACAGTCATAGCTCGAATAAAAATTAAAAATAGAATGCCAATCTCACTGTGATTAAAATGGTTTAATATTCAGGCGTAAAATGAAATTGAACAGCGTCTTACCTTGACAGTGGTCTTAAATCTGCTGGAAGTCTGTGAAATGTTCAAGCTGTGTTTAAGCATCGTATCCTGTCTGTACTTTCCTCATGCATATGAAGTTTTTATGCAATGTTTTTTTCATTAAAGTAAGGTATTCCTATGGCAGTGTAACTGTTTTCTAAACTCTTTACAGGATAGTGGATATTTTGCTGAAAGCAATCATGAGAATGATGTGGCTTGCTGGTGGATTCCACTGGATAAATGTCAAAGGCAGACGGGCATTGCCGGCTGAAGCAGCAATATTAACTGTGGCCCCCCATTCTTCCTACTTCGATGCCATTCCAGTAACTATGACCTTTGCCTCCATTGTGATGAAAGCAGAAAGCAAAGACATTCCTGTTTGGGGAAGTAAGTTCATAGATACTTTCTTTTTCCTGAGCAATTAAAAACCATTGCTTAGGAAGTTCACTGGCTGTATATGAGAACAACTGAAACATACAAAAAAAATTTCTGCAATATTTGGTGAGTTGTTTTTTTTTTTTAGCTGATCTACTCTGAATGTCAATATTCCCCTTTCTCCAAAATTCAATCATTGTATGAGGTCAAATGAATCCTACAGAACTCATATTTAAAGTTGCAGTGAAATTGCAACAATTTGAGACCTGACAGGAAAGTAAATTAGGAGGGTGCTATGGAACAAAGACTGATGCTAGAGAGGAAGTCCACTAAGACTTCTTACTTGGTGCAAGTTGAGGTGCCATCCCAGAATGTGTTTTGGGAATGTTGTGTGCTCTGAATGGTACTCTGCCTTGAGGGAGTGCTGCTAATCCTTCACTCATCAGTAAGTTTTTTTTGGAAGGGTGTGAGATGAGCAAGAGCAGATTGTTGTGCACTCAGATTTAATGATGAGAAAAGCAGATGCCTGAGTCAATAGCATTTGAATAGTATCTTTGGAGTTTTCAATGTAAATTCTCACAAATGTTTGAGAGATATGTNACTCATAACATTCTGTGATTCTGTGATTCTGTGAAAAAAAATCAAGTTTTTGGGCTTGTAGACTTCTAAACAAAGTCTGTGTGGAAGCATTTTGGAGAAGCCATGTTGTGTATAGTAGCCAGGAAAGTTCAAAGACTCTCCCTTTGTCTCATTGTGTAGATTTTAAGGGTAATATAAAAATTACAAAAAATTTTACTTTGGCCTTGGCCAGGACTCTTTAATTTAAAAGTCTAAACAAAAGCTTTGGCTTCTTTTGCGGCTAAGTGGAATTAGACTGTTGGTGTGGACATCGTGCCAAAGTTTCATTAGGTGATGTTCTTCAGGTTATGTACATAACCAGAATCTGGGACATGGCCAGAAATATCATGGGGTTACACATGGAAACTTCATGTAGGGAATCATGTGGTATAAAGTTCTACCTGTATCAGGCAAAGCTCAGGCCAGAACTGTGGTATCTCAATTTCACTGAGTATCTGACTAAAAGAGCTTAGAGGTTTGTGGCAGTGAAAAATCTGTTTAAAAATAAATCCATGATTTGAACAAAAAAGGATGCAGACCTGTTTTTGAAACAAATGTATGCAGACAAGCATAGTGTGAAAACAAAAAGAAATTGAGCTCTCTTGTCCAGTACTGAAAGAAGATACTGTTGCGAGACAGTGTGTTGGCACTCCTGTGCTGCATAGGTGCATCCAGGCCAACTTGGGCTTGAGAAGCAGGCCAGACACAGAATTGGGCTGATTTATCTTTTCTCATGTGACTCAATTGGCTGTTTAATAATTGCTGGCTCAGCAAAACAAAATATGTGTGGAACTCCCTTGAACTTGAAGGTGGAGTGTATGGAGGACCCAAATTAGATGAGGTAACTCCAGGACATATTGTGTTACTGAAATGTGATGAAAAGGTGGCAGGACATTTGACAGAATGCTACACTGGGTGCTTAACTGTCCCACATAGTAAATTCAGAGGGAGCTAGTGGGGAAGCCTGAGGAGAATCTGTAGGGATATGGAGACTGTAGGTCCACTGAATGTAACACAAATTAAGCACATGGGTAGTTCAAACTATTTTCTGTATGCCTAATTTCCCCTTAATGTAACTTCTAGTTACATTAGTGTAGACTTACACAATACATTTTAAAAATTATTCACTTGGTTTTTACTCATGTGAACAAAATCAGTTAGACAAAAACAGAAAATGTAGTGATTTGGTGGAATATTACTGGAATGTACAGTACAGCCAAATAAATGGATGTTTTATCCTATATAGCTGCATTTCCTTTGTTATGCAGCCACAAAAGTTATGTAGCCTCTTATAAATTGTTTACAAAAATGCCACGGAAATGAGGCATAACAAAGGTTGTAACTGAGATTCAGAGTTCAAAAAACTTCCTTAGTTTTTTAAGGAGTACTTTTATATAAGGAGCATGAGTTACAGCAGCTTGTGTTAAGTAAATGGACCTTAGCGGAGAGGTAAGTAATCACTGTATTAATTAGTTTGGCTTAAAAATTAGTGAAAATTTTCTGGTGAAGTTGTAATTTATTTATTTGTTTTACTGCTTGAAAGAGGTTTTCTGTGAAGCAGATAGTCAGCACTATCTTTTACTTCTTTGAGCAAGTATTTTAATCCCTTCTCTATATGCACACACATAAAAAGGTACTTCATGTTATTGGACCACTGGTATTTCTCTTACGCGAACTGTGGAAAGGTGTTCATGTTTTTATTGGATTGCCTGATGAATTGTCAACACTCTAGACATTCATCTAGAGTTTATCCCAGAGAGATCAGAATAGCTTATATTCTTCAGTTCTGTAAGTCCTGCAAACTTTTTATGCTGTCTCCAGTAGTTTTGGAGCTAGTCAATGATAATCCTAACCTTGCTGCCTCTTAATCGAGTCTTATTAATGGTCATTCAGAATCTTCTGGGAGGTTTTGTGTAACGTGCATTCATTTAACTCTCTGCTCAGACTCAGACATATAAAAAATGATGTGCCAGGACAAATTTGAAGATAGTTTTCAAGGACAAGGACTTTGGGTAAAGAGTAGCTCGTCATCCAAAATATCCAAGTAAGATATAAATAAGTTGGCTCTTTGATGTAATGACAGTGTTTATTGGGACATTGTACGTTGTATACTAGAGGTATCAGGTGCAAAAAGATGTGATTGCTAACTGGTTACCAAGATTGGTTCTGCGAATATTTTAATAGGTTTCTGGAACAGCTGCCTATATTTTTGTACTCGTGGTGTACCAGTCATGGAATATTAAGATTCTGATCCATCACCCTTCCAAAGCACACAAGGAAGAGAATTCTGGTAGACCCGTAGGTCTTCAGTGAGAATCACGCATTCAAATACTTCTGAGATTGATCAAAACAGTCCTTAAACCCCTTTTGGGAAAACCTACTCTAAGGTGAAAGCATCACAGATTTCTTGTCTTTATACACTGTTGTCATGGTTTGACCCTGGCTGGATGCCAGAGGTTCACCCACAGCCACTTTCTCACTTCATTTCCCCAACAGGGGGAGAGAGGAAAAGGACAAAAAATAACATGAAGGTTTTTTTGCCACAGCAGCAATGAGGACTAATAGAAATCTTTTACT
>WEKX01000960.1:15994-27651 GCA_013390025.1 Pitta sordida | reverse complement strand
GAGGCAGTGCGAGCATGTGCGGTGGCAGCAGCCTGACGGCAGCCAAAGAGAAGCCCAGGGATTCTTGGCAGAGCTCGGAAATGCTTCCCTTTCCTCCCGTGTGCTGGGAGAGCCCAAGGGGAGGAGCAGAAAATGATCCCCAGTGCTCCTGGTTGGCTGGGGGTGGGACAATGGCGTGGCCCATATGCATATTAGTGACCCGCGCATGTTTGTGAATTAGATGTTTTGTGAGTTCCCCAGGAGACCTGTTCCTCATGAAGGGTGAAGTATTACTGTATTCCAGAAATGCAATGAATATGTAATAGAGATGTGATTAATATGTACTAGTTATAGTACATGAATATAACCTGATCTGTTAGGTTGCTGGGTCTGCATGTTCTGTGAAGCTATCCCCATGCACTGAGCCTGCTGAATAAAGTAATGTGAGCTTTCTAACCCAGCAAACTGGTTGCAGGTTTATTTCTTGGTTTGTGGTGACAATACTAACAATTATTACTATTCTCATTCTAGTAGATTATGTACTTCTCTGTAATATAAATAAAATTAATATTCAGAAAATTAGAATTAATATAATAATTAGAATTAAAATAAAGTGACAAGATGATAAAACTACAGACAATATTTACTGATTTTCCTATTGTTCAAGTTTTATATTCCATTTAATCTCCATAGATTGCATATATCTTAAATGATCTAGATACTAAACTCTGTTACAAAGAGCGTCTTAAAGATATTCAATAACATCTAAGCTGGAATGATATAATTTCAATTATGCCTGCAGGTAGAAGACTATTATTTCTTTTACTTTTGAAAGCAAATTGAATCCTAGCTAAAGTTAAGTTCTGGTGTCTACTTTCACTGAGCATGAAGATGACATGGTCAGATAGTGGTAGGGCACTAAGACATTGCAGGGTAAATGGTTTTAAAGTATAAGAGAAAATAATTAGATTAGATGTTAAGAAGAAAATCTTTACTGTGAGAGAGGTGAGGCACTGAGAACAGGTTTACCAGGGAAGTTGTGGATGCCCCACTCGTAGAAGTGTTCAAGGCCAGGCTGGATGGGGCTTTGAGCAAACTGGTTGTAACAGGATGCTCTCAGCCTGGAGTAGGGAAAAAACAACTCGAAAAATTTGCAAAGCTATCAGTTCCCATTCTGCCCATGATGCTGTTGTAGTGGAAGGTGTCCCTAGACTTCAAGGTCCCTTCCAAGCCAGACCATTCTATGATTCCATGATTCTATCATCTATTTATTTTCAATGGGACATTTTAAAGTAATTTTAAGTTCTAAAGTATTTTGAACAGTAGATTTAGAAGAGTTTAAAGTTAAATAATTGCCACAAAACCATGCTGCCCAGTTGAATGCGTGGAAGTTATAGTAGGTGTAAGCAGATAATGCAAGACAATATGCATATCTAGAAGGAAGTGCACAAGGGTCCTTTAACTATCTGTGTCTATCTAGCACTGCAGAAGTAGCACGGGGTATTTCGCAGTGCCTCTGTACTGGATAAGCTTTGCTGGGAAGTTGAGACTCTTAGGACCCCATTCCTAGTGCTAGGCTTGTTTTGTAAATGCACCAGCTGGTTCTGTAAGTCTACTCTTTACACAGACCAAAAGGTCTGTGTACTCTTCTCAGGTAAAGAGTTCTAAGGGATGTTTACATCTTTGAAATATGTGTTCAGCATCACTGTCAGCTACACTTGAGAATGGAAAAAGGCATCTGCTTCACTTCCAGAAGTGCTGACTGGGGAGGAATACTGAGGTACTGAGTCTGTAGGTTTGGCTGCTAACAGTCCCTACTTCTGACTTTTACGATTATAATGCATGAACAAGCAAGAAACAACTTATTTAATGAAGCTACCTGTTAATTGTGCCTTAAGACATGATCTGTCTATACAAACAGACAGTAACTTCTGCCCTCAATATTAACAACCTTGGTCTTTTCCAAAAAAAGTGAGAAGCAATTTCCAGCATTCTTTCTTGGTGGAGCAAGTGGAGGAGGAGGACATGGATGTGATCTAGAGGTTCCTCAAGAAACAGGAGGAGTGGCCAACAGGAACGAGATAAAAGTTCACCAGTACCAGAACTTGCACCTGGGATCACCCTCTGTTTTGATAGGGGCTATGAGCGGACTGGCTTAAGGACAAATCTGCAGAAAAGAGTGTGGGCAGCTGGTGGACAGGAGTCAGAGTCATGCTCTGGCAGCAGTAAAATCTAACCATGTGGTGAGCTGAGCTGTCTATTGCATGGGTAGGCAGATGGCAGGAAAACATGCTTGGGCCTCTCCTATCTGAGTACAGAACAGATGTTCAGAAACAGCAGCGTCTAGTAAAAGGCAACAGAAATGACGGAGGTAAGGAGCACTGGGTATATGAGAAGCTGGTTCTTCTAAGTCTCCTGAGCTTCATTTCTAAAAATAAAGGTCCTGCTGGGGTCCTGTTGACCATATTAGTAAAGTTAAATAATATAAATCCTTGTTTTTCATTTCTGATGGCAGAAGGAATTTATTTCAACCATTTGAAATGAAAAGTTGCAATGATGTCTTGGTGAACTGCAGAAAGCTGTAAAATGAGATGGAGAGAATTTTTCTGCTGTTACCTTGAAGACTCCATTTTCATCAAAAGATATTGAATGTTTAAAGGCAGTAAATGACTAGTAAGAATAAAACTTGGCAATTCCCAAAGGAAGTCTATAATGAGCACTTTTAAAAATGGGGATATTGTATAGTTGTCAAAACTGCTATGCTTTAAGACAAAAAAAAATAGACAAAAAAGAAAAATGTTGTGCAGTGAATAAAAGAATTAGCAGACACAGTTGGGGTGGGAAAAAAAAAAAAAGCTCACCAGTAATTTAAGCTTCTCAGCTGTGGAGACCAGAATTTTGTTGTTTTAAAGAACAAAAGCCTAGACAGGACAGCTGTCTGTGTGAAGGGAAGGGACAATGCTAAAAGAACGGCCAAGGATTAATGTCATTACAGAGTTGAGGAACAGAGATTCAATTCTGTTTATGCACCAAGATTGGAGGTAGCCACATACTGTCCCTCTACAGCAGCACAAACTCTGCTTTCCAGGGACAAGAGATCCTGGGAAACATTGCTCTGCATCTCGGTTGGTTTGCTGCCTTTTCACTGTTGCATCTGTGGCTACTGGGTGTGAGTTGATTTAATCCTATGACTCATCAAGGGCATTTCAGATATGGAAACACCTACAACTTGTTTAACGACTGATTACAAAGGCTATGTTAGAGGTCTCTGCATTCATTTCCAGCCTCTATCTACAAGAATTAGTGCACCCAGATACTTAGGAGCACTAAACTAGGCTGGGATGTCCCATCAAACTTTTGATGTTCCTTGATGTTCCTTCCCACCTTGTATCTTGAAAAGGTAACATTATTCAAGGGGCTTTTTCCCCCTGCCCATAAATGCAAGAAGATAGTAATGATGGTAGCCAGAGATCTGACATGATATCTGTCCTGTGAAATACTTATTTTACAGAAGGTCACTGGGGAATACAAGGCTTCAGCCAAATGTGAGTAACGGTCTATGGTGCTGGAATTCATTTATCTTCCACACTTTTGTGTTGTAATGTGCTGTGTGAAGCCCAGTGGGATTTTATACTGATACTTTCTCTCTGACTATGCAGTTTACTTCATCTTGAGTTGCTGCCATGAATTCTCACTGGAGCTGAACCTTGAAATAGATAAAAATCAGCATATCCATGCTGTGGGAAATCTCCATGCTGCAGAGTTTTCAGCCAGAAGGGGGACAAAAACTGGTGAATTTGTTTAGTTCAACCAGTTTTATCTAGACAACCATGGGCATTGTCTCTGACTTAAAAACATAACAGTGAAAAGAAAGAAATGAGCATTAGCTGTGTACTCGACTGAATTAAACACAAACCTGAACTACGAAAGGAGTTAATAAGGAAATACCCTGATTGTGAACAGTTCCAGTCTGAAAATGTTAGCTTCTGGGGATTTTTGAATGAAATACAGCTGGTAAATCCAATTCACCCTGGATCTTTCTGTGAGACTTGCTGAATGAATAGTCTTTTCTTACTGAGATATGAAGAAAGGGGAAAAAAATGTTATGTAACTTCTGAGCGGATGTATTTTCCAGGAGCTAGGTTCAACTCCTGTCCCATTTGAGAAAGTTTCATGGAATCTCACAGAATGACACAGAATATTTTGAGTTGGAGGGAACCCTCAAGGATCATCAACTCCACCTCCACACAGAGTAAAAGTTTTTCAGTCCAAATTTTCACCTGTTGTGTATTACCACAGCTGAAAATGAAACATCTGGTTCAGAACTCACATTAATTTTTTTCTTCTGTCAGGTTTTCAATTCTTTTGTAGTCAGTGGGAAAAGTACAACATCTATTGAAGATGATGTATAGGATATACATATACTAAGTAGGTAGGTGTGGAAGAAGAATAGATGGGAGGTTGTATCAGGAAATCCATCAGATTGGATTTGGGTGTTTACCTGAGATGCAGTGATACACAACAAAGAAACAAGTCAGTTTGAAATTCCCTTAAAACTCAGTTGTGTATGTAATTTTAGCATCAGACCCTACCTTTTAAATAAAAAATCTCTGCTTGGGAAACTCATTCGAAAAAGCAGTAGAAATTCACCTCAGCTTGGAATTTGTGAATCTAGAACTTCACTGGATGTCACAACATTCACTATCAAGCTTAAAAATAACTAGAATGAGGATATTTTCTGTCAGGTCTTTAGAGGCTACAAGTTACCAAAAACTGTGAGATTATGCTCCTTAAGAAAGGGAATAAGCCTGATGTGAATCCAGTCACAGTTACAAAGGGGTTGGTGGCGAGAAAATCTTAGGTTCTCTTCCTTAGTGAAAGATTGGAACCTAGGGTTTGCAGGGTGGGGTGTACTACAACATGATGGCATGCACAGGGATAGACTAAGTAGGGAATTTTAATAGAAAAACACTCAGGATTTTGAATCTTGAATGAAATGAGGTGTTGGCATGTCTCAAGATATAAGGAATAATAGAATTTTAGTCTGCAAAGTCTTGTAATATAAATACAGCAGCTCTGGTGATGGGGCATTTGAATAGGAAGGCATAGATTGCACCTGCTTGGTCTCTATGTTATGCACCTACACACAGCTTCATAAAGTCACTTAGGCTCCTAAATTCCATTTAGGTTTAATTTAAGCTTAGGATGTAAGCTCCTAAGTGCCATTGAGAATCTGAATCTTTAATTTTAGTTAAAGTGAAGTTTAGGCACTTTTGGATTCAGAGAATTAATCATTATAAATCTGGGCTGAGTTCCAAGTTCCAGGAAGATTGAAAAATTGATAGATACAAAATATTCCCTTTAGATTTCCATTTCCTGAAGGATGCTTGATGGAAACTGAATATTAAAGCTCTTATTGAACTTCATACTGTCAGTGAGGAAAAATTTGGTGAAATAAAACCAGAGTGCATGTGTCTCTACACAAGAAATAGCATAGGGACATATTAAACTATCCTATATTTCCTGAAGAGAAAAAAGCTTCATACTATTCCATATAAGATTTAATATTTAAAATCCTTTTTTAATTCATTCTATCAGGAACAAGATGAATCAGGACATATGAATGTAAACTTGTATATATTTAGAGAAGACCACAATGTGTCCTTGCACTAAAGAGGACAAATTGAAACCTGGGCTGCCTTAGGCAAAGCATTGTCAACAGGTTGAAGGAGTTGATGGTTCCCCACTACTCAGCGCTGGTGAGATACATGGGAGTCCTGTGTCCAGTTCTGGGCTCCTCAACACAAGTGAGACATGGAGATACTGGAGGGAGCCTGATGAAGGACCACAAAGGTGATTAAGCGGTGGAGCACATCTTGTTTGAGGAAAGGCTGAGAGACCTGGGGCTGCTCAGCCTGAAGAGAAGGTTCAGGGAGGGTGTCCCCAATGTATATGGATACCTGAAGGGAGAGTGCAGAGTAGATAGAGCCAGGGTCTTTGCAGTGGTGCCCAAAGACAGGACCAGAGCCAGTGGGCACAAACCCCAAACTGGCCTGTCTGACCACTAGGAAAGATATTTTCATTGAAAGTGACTGAGCACTGACACAGATCGCTCAGGTAGGTGGTGGAATCTCCATCCTTGGGGATATTCGAAAAGCATCAGGGATCTTCCTGATCAACTGGCTCCAGGAGAACATGTTTGCTAAAGAGACCTATAAGAGTTGACTGCCATTCCAGCTTGAACTTGGACATGTATACTTATGGTAAATATATACATATATGTATATGTGTGTGTGTGTGTATATGTATTTAGATATACACACACATGATTAACATAAATCAGCATATACACAAATGAAAAAATATATATATATTGTAGGCATAGGTTTACAAAAGTATTTATATATTATATATATTTATATATATATTTGTATACATTCACATTATATGCACTTTTTCATATAGTGTATATATGAAATTTACTCTTTACTCCCATTAAAATTTTGGACTGAATAGTAGATTTTTCAGATAATTCATAGATTCACGGAATATTATGAGTTGGAAGGGACCCACAAGGATCATCTAGTCCAACTCACCATCTAACACCCGTACAGAGACTGAAAGCCCATCCCAGAGCGGTNTCTGGATGCAGGCCAGGATGCCATTGGCCTTCTTAGCCACCTGGGCACACTGCTGGCTCATATTGAGTTTCCTGTCGATCAGTACACCCAAGTCTCTCTCCACTTCACTAGTCTCGAGCCACTCCTCCCCCAGCCGATAGCGGTGCATGGGGTTGTTATGGCCGAAGTGAAGAACCTGGCACTTAGTCTTGTTAAACCTCATACTGTTGGAGCCTGCCCATCTCTCCAGCCTGTCAAGATCCCTCTGAAGGGCCCTCCTACCATCTGGCAGTTCAACATTTGCCCCCAGCTTGGTATCATCTGCAAACTTGCTGATGATGGATTCAATTCACAGAATCACAGAATCACAGAATCAGTAAGGTTGGAAAAGACCTTAGAGATCATCGAGTCCAACCTATCACCTATTACCTAACCTAGCCAAACCTGTTACCTAAATTCCCTCATCCATATCATCAATAAAGATTATAATTACATAATAAAAAGATGTAAATTGTATACAACTGGTTGTTGAGATACTACATTTACAATGTGAGTCCTTTCATGCTTTTATGGACAAATATCTGCAAGTCAACTCCCTTGCGTTTGTATTGTCCTTAATTTTCCATTCCCTGAATATTGGCCTGGACTTTTGCACATGGTATGGGATTCTACTTAGTTATGCAAGGTTTGATCTATTTTTTATACACTGCCCAGAAAAACTCTTTCACTAGTTAACCATATAAAACTTTTTTAAACTTGAAATCAATTTTGTGATCCTCTTTTGAAAGAAATGCCCTCCTATGAATTTATGAAATATGCTTGTCTTATTTCTAATTGTTCTTTTCAAAAACCTCCTACTTCTGCAAAGATTATTTATTGTTAATGAATTTTCTTTTTTTATATTTTCTATCCAATTCCTTGCCACAAAGCATTGTCATACTTTGATTTTACCAGTTTACTTAGCTTCCTTTTATCAACTTTTCACTCAAAAGGGCAATAAAGCTAATGTAGTTAAACCTAGAAGTGCAATGAAATCTATATTCCAATCAGAAAAGTCAATAATGGAAAGCCTATGGATAGCCACTCCCTTTAGAATGGGAGAAAGAATAAGCGAAGTACTTGATGGTCCACATATCTCTTAATTTTATTTAATATCTATTTTTTAATGTAATATAGAAGGATATTCATGTTTGTGTAATGTCGTATTCAGAATCTTCACCAGCATCCTCCTGCACGACTATATGAGGTTTATGATATGAAATATTATTGCTTTTGTACTCAGAGTTATGGGTGATAAATATTAACATTACTTTTTAAAACAGAACTTTCTCTTACCACAGTACCACTTATAGAACTACAAAATGCTGAACTTTTGAGACTGTTTGAAATTTTTTTTTACCTGCTAAATAGTGTGTTTTTCTGTACATCTTCATTTCATCATTTCAGAAAAGTGTTCGACGGTGCTGATGACTTCATCAGAGATGGTGTTCATCTTTTACATTTCTTGATTTTTAAAATTTTTTAAATCATTATTTTCAGCCTTCCTCTAACTACTAGGATCATTTCCTTCTAATAAAGGTCAGGCCAGTTAAACATCTTTTTGGATGGAGAAATTACTTCTGCTCATTTTGTCTAATGAGCTCTTTTGGTGGGATTTTGTACTGAAAATCTGGAGGGTTATGAAAGACATTATTGGTTGATTCTTTGATTGATTGGTGTAGAGTAAATATACATGCAGGGATTGAGATGAAGGACATGGTGTGCCTAAGGCTGGGGAACAACAAGTGGAGGAGTTCAGGAAAGACTGTCACATTTTATGAAGGACTGAGATGAAACGACCGAGGGAATATGACCAATATCTTAAAGAAAACAAGAAAGCATTTGAAATAACAGTTCTGTGAGAACTGCATGCCACATATTTCCAGGCTTTTGTAAATAAACCCTCCAAATATCTGGAATTCACATGAATTTAGCTGAGGAACAAATCAGTTATTTAGACTTACTATTTAATTAATCCTCAGAATTTTGCTCAAAATTTCAAATATGAGCAAAGAATGGAGCAAATCTGACAAAATTTGGTACCTTAAAAATCTGTTTTTGGTATGCCATCCCCTTTTCAACAGCAAAAAGGGCAGAAAAATGTAGAAGTAAGAGTTAGGTACTGAGGATGTTGAGCTGCTTGAGAGGGTCCAGAGAAGGGTGACAAGGATGGTGAAAGGACTGGAGGACAAGCCCTATGGGGAGCAACTGTGGGAACTGGGGTTGTTCAATCTGGAGAAGAGGACACTCAGAGGTGACCTCAGTGCTGTTTACAACTACCTGAGGTTGGGTGGGTGTAAATCTCTTCTCTCAGTCTGCCAGCACCAGAACAAGTGGATTTGGCCTTAAGCTATGCCAGGGGAGGTTTAGACTGGATGTTAGGAAGAGGGTTTCCACAGAGAGAGTGATGTCTCATTGGAATGGGCTGCCCAGGGAGGTGGTGGAGTCGCCATCCCTGGAGGTGTTTAAGAGAGGACTGGATGAGGAGCTCAGTGACATGGTCTAGATGGTGGGAGGCTTGGATGGATGGAGTGTGGTGCCCGTGGTTCCACGCCTGTGGGTCTGATCCCTGGGTGGGCGCTCGCTTGGGAGTTGGACTAGATGATCCTGTGGATCCCTTCCAACTCGGAATAACCTGTGAACCTGTGAGTATTCTCAGCTGGACAAGCAATTTCTATCATTCATAAAAAAGGTGTTGCTTTACTTGTCTTGAGCTCACTGTACTTCACTTACTATCTCTGGCAAGCCACCCAGTCAAAGTAACCAGTTAGTTATTTTTGTTTTGAAAGCAGGAGAGCTCACATTTACTGTTTACAGTTTTCAGGTGGACAATTTTCCAAAACATCTACATTTCCTATTTAACTGCCAGTGATACATAGAAAATTGCAAGGGCTGATTTGCAGGAAATTGGCTCAGTTTGCCCTTGTTCATGATCCTTTTGAACTCAGCCCTCGCAAAGCTGTTTATTAGGGTGACATGAAAGAACTGTAATATTTTAAAGAATCTTCAGGTCTCTATAATTCCATTGTGTGTAACAAATGGGCCCAATTCTGGGATCTCTGTCTAGTAGGATGGAGAAGAAATCCAGAGAACATGTTGCAGAAAAAGAGCTTAATCTATCAGCCCATATCAGGGGAGACAGAGTTGTGCCAATAAACCAGTCTTAAACAGTGAGTCAGTTCGATGCACGCACAGATTTACTCTACATGGGAGAAAAAAAATAGGGAGTTAATTCTTTTAATACAATTCACACCCTACCAACATGTGATGTGTTCTCTTGGAGCATAACGTGACACAAGTTATGGCATTATATGTGCTAGTTTCCCTGAAGGTCTTCCTTGAATGATTTCTGTTCAATCCAACAGTCATTCATGCAACAGGAAATGCTTTGTTTTCATCTGGCTGTGCTTTCTTTTCAGTGAATCACCATCCTCAGGCGAGACACCTGCTCAAAAAGAAATATGAGGGTAACTATGGTGTCAATCTGTACTGTGAAATAATGTGTTGTATGAAAAGACTTCTGGCCATTTATATCAGACATGAGACTATTATTCAATTGCATGTTGGAAGATGGAAAGAAGAAAGCATAAAAAATAGTCTGAACTGAAAATAATTAAATGTTAATTTCTTGTTTTTTGCTAATTTGAGATAATTTCTTAAATTCGGAATTTTTTTTCTGTTGTTGGTAGAAGATAAAGGCAATTTCGATCAGGAAAGAAAAGCATCTTTACCTAGTAAGAGGCTAATAAGGGCACTAAAGAGTTCAAGTACAAATAGCGTGAGAAAAATCATGTTCTGCAACAGAAAAAAGTAATTTAAGAGTGTATCTCAGGAAGAAAGCTAAAAAGCATTGTAATATAAAATTAAACACTGCAAAGGAAGATCACGCAGGTGCCCCCAAAATGCCAGGCCGTGGAAGGACTTAGGGAAAATTCCTTTTTCAAAGGTGAGAATGCTGATTAGCGGCATGTCCAAAACCTTTTCTTCTCCAAGCTTTCTTAACAATGTGCCTGCCCCGCTCGCAGGGGTTCCAAGGTCGCCTGTGAAACAGTTGCTGCCTTTTCTGGGAGTAAATCCTTCTGAAAGGCTAGAGAGTGAAAGAAATCCAAGCCTAAGCTTCCCAGCTACCAAAGGTCTCTTGAAAAAAATGAGAAGAAATCTTTAAATCAGCCTATTTCCTCGCCATCTCTTGTGCAAGGCCCACTCATCCCATACGAACACTTAAGGCACAGCATATACACAGGACGCACTAACTCACTGTCCATTTCAAACTGATATTTGGTACATTTAGTGGCATGAGTTTATTTTTCTTACTTTCTGGATTGGCTCGCATCCATGTTCGCTGTACCATCATGATTTCTGCTGAAAGGTGGGTAGTGTTTGATGGAACTGCTGGGGAACATTTGTGTTGCTTTATTTTATTTTTATTATGGAAACAGGTGTGGAAGTGAGTCATTAAACCTGCAGTGTTGCTCATAAACATTTCAAAAGATCAATGAAATAGACAATACAGGCCCCCCCCCGGCAGTAGGATTACATCTAGATGATCCTTCCAGTCCAAACAATTCCATGATTCTATGATTCTTGACGAACAAAGAGACTTTTATTGGACATTACTCCATAGTCCTTTGGAATATTTTTCTTACTGCATAACAATCATGTGACACCAAATTTCTGATCAGTGCTTGTACAGATAATAACTTGCGAAACTACTTAGATATTAAAGCTGCATTTATATTTGTAGTTGCATCAGTTATATCTTAAATTAGCACTGTATGAGCAGTCCAATCTAATAACAATGTGCTGAAGAAATATTTTGTTTATACTTCTCTGTTTCTGCCACTGATTACACTGTTCCCATTTGTTCATTATGTTTCCTCATATCCTCTTGTCTTTACAAGGAACTGATGCTCATTGATCAATTAAAGAAAGATTTGGTAACTTCTCCCTTCTCAGTTGTTTTTAATTGAAATGGAAGGCATTGTTAGCATTGATACTAATGGTTTTTCCTTTGAGTTT
>WEKX01000960.1:0-14693 GCA_013390025.1 Pitta sordida | reverse complement strand
CCAGTTGTCCTGCGGACAATTTGTTTTGCTATTGAAAACAGAGGCAAAGTGTGCATTAAGTATTTCTGCTTTCTCCTCGTCTTTGGTTACTATATTGCCCTCTGTATCCAATAGGGAGTGGAGGGTGGTACCGCCTTTCTTTTTACTGTTAATGTACTTGTAGAAGCTTTTCTTATTGTGTTTTCCCCACTCTTGTTCTTTCTGTCTTTTTCAATTCGTCTTTAAATTATGCTAAGTTGTGCCAATTTGCAACTTGAAGTCATCAAATACAGGATGAAAGATATTGGAAGCCACGTGGTTTTCTTGTTTAAATTTAAATCTCCAGGAAGGAAGTCACAGTTCTTTTTTGGGGGGTAAAAATGAAAGCAAAGTTGTTTTTCTTTAACTACATAGCAAAAAAAAAAAAAAAAAAAAGAAATTTATGTTGGTAAGGAAGGGCACCATGTATTGTCCCATCACTGTCTCTCCACCTCTTCTTTTCTTAGTTTTAATTATATTTACTTGGACAGAAAAATATGAAAAGTTGATATGAAGTAGCCATTTGTTCCAAGGAAATCATCATGTGAATTGAGAGTTTTTATGTGATAAATAGCCCTTAGTCATTATCCAGCAATGGTCTTCAGTGGCACAACAAGCCATTCAAAGTCAAGGAAGAGCTAATAAAAAAATATTATTTTAGGCAATATTTATCTAGATATTGAGGTTGTTCTATGAAAGGCAGAAGCAGCTGGACGGTATGAACAAATTAATCTATTAAATAATTAGTAACTGTGTCTCCACCATCATAATATTTTCTATCTATTGCTTACACAGTGATGGAATACCATTTCACTATTTCTGCCTGTAAAAACAAAAAAGCTCTTACTGTAAAAACAATCCTGGCATCTCATTTTAAAATTTACATTTTAAAATTTCCTGTTGTGTAAATCTGGTATTATATCCTGTTTTCTTTAAGAATTTGTGTTTATACTTGTACAAGAGAAGCCTGCATAAGGAATAACAAAGTGTGTGGAATTTTAATTTAATTTTAATTTAAAGTTACTCTAATGCAGATAAACACAGAGTTATGTTTTGCTTCAAGTCTCTGATTGTTTCTCACAACTGAAGACATCAGGGTTCTTCTCTGGACATGTGGAATGACAAATATTCTCAGATTTGCAAGCCCTCCTGAAGGTGGCTCCATTCGATAAAGGTTAAATTAGACAATTCGAGACCAACCAAAAATTCTTATCAGAGTGATTGATCAGAAGAGGAAAAACCAGAAATAACTGCTCAGAGAACAGGTATGAAAATTGTCATGAAGGAATTGCCATAAAACTGTCCTGGGATTTTACCACTATATTATTTAAATTGGTCACCAGAGCAAAGACTCTACAAAAAATTGAGAGAACAGTCTTTGCTTATTACAGTGTATGCCTCAGTCTCAATTTTGAACTAAATATTGTTTTATAAAGTAATTTTCCTTTGTTTTTAATTCTGACTAGTACAAAGTACAGGTTCATTAACCTGTATCTCATTCACACATAGTTGTTTCCAGCTTCAGTGAAATAAAGAGACAGGGAACAAAAGATCTACAGAAGAACATTTGTTTATTTTAGGACAGCACTCCATTCTGCCTCAAATTACTCCAGCTCAGGGTGTAGATGAAAAGATAAAATGTACAAAGCTTCATTTCAAAAGAAATTCTAAAATAAGAAATGGAAGAGGAAATTAAATTTCAGTGTACTGCAGAAGAAGTATAGATTGAAAAACTTTTAAAACCAAAGGATATGATTATATTTGCCTGCCAATTAAAATAAAAAGAAAAAGGGGGGGAATAATGGTGAAAAATTTTTAGTTACATTAAATTTCATCTCTATTAGCAAATAATTTTTGAACATGATGTTCTAATGGCTCAGTGACAAAGAATGAATATTGAAAGTAATGGTATTTTTTCTCATTGGAGAAGATAGACCTTTAAAATTCTACAGAAAGCTAAGATATGTGCTCAAGTCTATACATTTCTACAGGGTTACTTGAATCTCAATTATCAATTGTCTCACAATTCAAGTACAGCATCTCTGAAACATTATGCATAAATTAAACATTTTCTTTCGATATGTTTTTAGAAAAAAGGCTTTAAACATATTTTAGGTACTTCAATATTGTTCAAAATCTCTTATGCGGTATTTATGTATTCAAATTTCAATACCAACCATGGAATAATAAAGAAATTAGAATACTTTTTTTTCTTCTTCCCTTAGATACCTATATTACAAGTCTTTGATAGTGTTTTATATGCCTTGAAGATAATTTTCCAATTCAAAAATAAAATATTTTTTCTTTCTAAAAGTAGGACCAATAGACTCCTTTTTTTCCTCACTTTCTCTCCATCAAATGGCAACAAAATATAGAGATCTATAATTATTCATGTAGTGATAACAACAGATCACAGAATCACAGAATTTGTAAGGTTGGAAAAGGCCATAGAGATCATCGAGTCCAACTTATCACCTATCACCTGTTCCCTAACCTGTTGCCATCCTGCTACCAACACACCATCCCACCAATAACACACCACCCTAATATCTAGGTCATGCCACCAAGTACATCATCCAACATTTTCTTAAACACCTCTAGGGACGGTGACTCCACCACCTCTTTGGGCAGCCCATTCCACTGAGAGATCACCCTCTCTGTGAAAACATTCCTCCTCTGAATCTCCCCCGACACAGTTTAAGACTATGTCTTCTTGACAAAACACTTTCCAGAATTAAACTAAATTTGAAAGGAGATTATAAAGGAACAAATAGTTGGGAACTCTTGTGTAGGCACAAAAAGTAAAACCCATGCAATATTAAGTGAAAATGGTTATCCTACTCTTAGAAATAATTATTACATGCCACACTGCTAGGTCTAGGGAATTAATGCAATATATTTTCTGGGTCATGAAGGCAGCAACAAATCCACCATGAGGTCAGGAAGCACAACAAAGTCATTCTTGGTCAAGAAAATGCCTTGTTAACAGACATACAACTCAATACACCTGGAAAGGTTTTGGTGAACGTGTTGCATCATTTCCCATTAAAAAGCTGAACATTATTGCTAATTTTTCTTAACAGACAAATGTGAGCATGATCGCCAAGTTCCGGCCGTAGCCAAATCACTGAAGGATGATTTGTAAGAATCATGGGTCCTTCAGAAGTAATATCAGCACTGTGGTTTTAAGTTCGTGGATGGGAACAATCTAACATCGGGTGGGATCTACATCAGCTTTTAGTCTAAATTACTTGAGCAGAGAACTTTAAATAAAATCTCCATTCTAATTAGAAGAAACTATAATCACCATAAATTGCTAAAATACTAATGTTGTGGTAAACAAAGCTGACAATATCAGTGTGATAATTATTGTACAAATAAATAAAACATGTTCTGTCATGCTTGACAAGTTTAATTGCTGGATGTTTTTTATACGCAGAGGTTGAAGACTATTAGTCGCAATCAAACTAATGGTTTGTCCTTGTCACTTAGTGAAGTTTATTTTGTGTAATGAAAACATAAAGTAAGTATACAACTAGGCATCTGTGTCAGAATACAGATGATATTGATATCCTTCCTATATAGAAGGATGAGACTGCTTAGAAAATTTTTATTTTACCACCATTCCCCATTCAAAAGATACTCAGAAACTGAAAGGAAGGTAGTGATGTTTACACTGTTTACTTTTCAGTGTAGATTTTTAATTGTCTTTGTGATTGTATACGCTTTTAATATATGAGTAGAAGATACAGGGAAAAAGGAGGATTAATGCTCCATCCCATGTGACGAGCACTTGGCTTTGAGAGGAATACACACAAAATCCCAGTTATTAATTAGTTTTCTCTCATTTAAACTTGAAAATCCCTAAAGGGGTTTTATCAAAGGCTAAAGTAAGTATGCTTTAGGTCTGACTTCTTTGTTTTCTAACTTGGAAGAAAAGACAAAATTCTTTTAGTTGGTTGCTTTCTCCCTGTATTTTTCCTGATCTGATATAGATTGTTTTTCCCTACTCTATGCCACCTCCAACTGAACACTCTATTAAAAAACACTAACCCTTCTCGTCACTTTAATGTTGGTGAAAGACCTTCCCTAGGCTATACAACTCAGCTCAAAGCAATGGAAATGAAAAAATGAAAACTGATGCTATTGTTCTTTCATATAATGATATATTCAATATTTTTACTTTTTTTTTTTTTACAGTCTTAATTCCAGCAAGCACACCACTGCAATTTAAAAGACCTTTCTGGCTGATTTGAGAGCTTCTCTGAGTTTCTATAAAGAGCTATGTCTTTGAATTTAACTTCAAANTTCCAGCAAGCACACCACTGCAATTTAAGAGCTGTGTCTTTGAATTTAACTTCAAGATTTTACATCTTGCTGTAAATAGATGTTGGTTTTGTTGGAATATTCTTCATCCCATGCGTTCCCCATTGACTGCCTCAAAAAAAATGAAAGGAAAGATGTGATGTCTCTGGCCTTCCAATGCTTAACAGCTCCAGGGTCAAGCAGAGATTCTGTATTCACTGCAGCTTACATTTTGCCTCTTCCACAGAGCTGCAGGAAAATCTTTGTTCGGTCGCCAGTGGGTACCACGTCTGCTGAAATGTTCCCATGGAGACAGGGCAGAGCTGAGCACAGCAGCTGAATGCACCTTACAGCCCTTCCAGGGGGGCTGCAGTTACTTCAGAGGCTGCTGGAGTGCTCAGGAAAAGGGTCCCCTTCCTTTAGGAATTTCTTGTTCCCAAAAGTCACATGCTCATTTTCTAAAGGAAATTTAAGACTCTCTAAACTATATAAAGGGGGAATGAAGGGAGGTGACAGAGAGAATGATCCCTCATTGGAATGGTCTGCCCAGGGAGGTGGTGGAGTCACCATCCCCTGAGATGTTTGAGAAAAGACAGGATGAGGAACTCAGTGACATGGTCTAGATAACGGGAGACTCAGATGGATGGAGTGTGGTGCCCATGGCTCCAGGGTTGGGGGAGCGATCTCTGTGTGGGAGTCACTTGGAAGTTGGACTAGATGATCCTTATGGGTCCGTTCCAACTTGGAATAACCTGTGAACAAGCAAATAAATAAATAAACTAACAAATGTATAAGCATTTCAAACAAATTTCAAAATATTTCGGTGATGCTTGGAGAAATTTGAAAGCCCTGTGTAGATGAGATTCTGTTTTGTGAGTTTGGGTTTTATTTATATATTTCAGAATTCTAGATCTAAGATCCAACAAATAGTCTCTCTTTTGTCATGAGATGATTTTAACTCATCCACTCCGCTGCATTCAGAATAAAAGTGATACTTTGTGGAATGCCAGGATGTGAGCGGCTTAAATCACAGAATTAGTAATGTTGGAAAAGACCATAGAGATCATCGAGTCCAACCTATCACCTGTTACCTAACCTGTTGTCATCCTGCGACCAACGCAATAAACACTTTTACTCATGATTTAATACCTCAATCCCAGAATAGTGTTTGAAATATATACTTAGGATTAAAAATTGTTGTATGCTTTATGTGGATCGAATTTTTACATAATAATTTTTAACATTTGAGTGTATGTGTTTGCTTCATCAAGATTGATGAGCTGGGAGGAGGAAAAGCTAGTGAAAATGTATTCCAAGATGCAATTATTCAGACTTCTATTTAGTTGTGGTGTCTGAATTATGAGTCATTCCAAACACTTACTGAACCAAGATGTTCCTGGGAGAAAGACATTAGCATTAAACTCTAGGATGTGTTTCTTATACCACAGATAGACAAAACCCCCCCAAAACTCACGTTTTTTTAATGAGTGTGGGAGAGACATCCTGATCTCATTGAAGTTAGGGTGAAACAGCATCTTGGCTTGAGGTATTTTTTTAGCAAACCCAGGAAAATATTAGTACTTCAGACTTATTCTAGTCACCAACACTGAAATGAACTAAAGCTGAAAAAATATGCCAACAGAGTGCTAAAGTGATTTTGGAGCTGTGTTATGAGTGACAGACATTGAATGACTTTGGTTTGTTTAGTTTATCAAAGCAAAGTTAGAGATGAGGGGCTCTGATCTTTTATAATGAAAAACTTCAGTAATTTTAAATAATTTCAAAACTACGAGCATTTGTAACACTTAATGCTATTTAAATCTTATTGACGTAAAATACCGACAGGTGTTCAACTCCTTACCCAGCCCAACATGTTAGACCAATCATCAGATATGGGGTCCAGGGGAATTTTTTCTCCCAATCAGGAAGAATTTCTGCAGTTTGTTAGCACAGAGGTTGGGGCCTGCATGCAGTGACTCAGTTGGCTCTTACTGCCCTATCGCTGCACCCTGGTGGATGGAGGATCAGTGGGAATATAAAAACCAAAGTTACATGCACAACGGCCTGTTGGGTTCCATTTAACTTAAAACAATATCTCCATCCAGAGTTGCTCATGCCGTGGGTCACAGATGTTGCCTTTGCTGGAATGCCTCAGAGGGATGCAGGAGAACTGAATTGACCCTAGTGCAAAAATAGCCCCATGGCACTGACTTTCTTCAAGTGACGCTTTCCCTTTTGTAGTCACACAAGACATGGTGCTTGAATTCAAGGGGTTTCTGAAAGGAAGGAACCAAAAGCCTGTGAGAAATTCCAGGTTTGATACCTGTCCTAAAATTTTCCAAATTATTTCCTCCACCCCAAAAAAATCACAGTTTGCTGGAGCACCAGTTTCACTTCACAGTATTCACAGTATAGATGAGGCTGGAAAGGACCTCGGAGATCATCTAGTCCAACCTATAGCCCAACTAACCTGACATCCACATCTAGATCATATCACTCAGCACCTCGTCCAGCCTCCCCTTGAACACCCCCAGGGTTGGCGACTCAACCACCTCTGTGGGCAACCCATTCCAAATCCGGATCACTCTTTCAGTAAAAAACCTTTACCTAGTATCAAGTTTAAACTTCCCCTGCTGAAGCTTAAGACTGTGACCTCTCGTCCTGTCCCCAGAGACCAAGGAGAAAAGACCAACCCCTGCCTGACTACAACCTTCTTTTTAATAATTATAGACAACGATAAGGTCACCCCTGAGCCTTCTCTTCTCTAGACTGAACAGACCCAGCTCGTTCAGCCTCTCCTCGTAGGGCTTATCCACCAGCCCCTTTACCATCCTAGTTGCCCTTCTCTGAACTCGACTTGCTGTTGAAAAAATATTTCTGATCTATCATGCTCTTGCCTCGTGCAGTGTTTGCAGAAAACTCTATTCCAGCTACTTAGGATTCAGTCGTAAAGACTGTCAACTTTTGTTTGCCACACCTTGAAACCACATTTCCCAGAAGTTTGAAAGGTTGTGATTTATTAAACAGGTCTCTGTTAGACAAGTTGGAAAGCCATTGTGCTGCAGAAACAGCTCTTAAAATCGGGGTTAGCTCACTGCAGCCTGGCAGATAGGTCTAATCTATGATGCAGTCACAGGTGGAGGGCTCAGTGTATCCTGATCCAAGTGTCACAGAATGATTTGATCTTTATCTTTACAGCTCAGATGATTCAGGTTTATTCTGTCAGACTTGAAGAGCCACTTAGCCTGACACAGAGATGAAGATAGAAAAATAGATTATACAGGAATCCTCTTGCCCCAGGATCTTATTCTGAGAGGTGCAAAGGTGCTATAACATATTAAATGAAGACGTCTCCTAGTGAAAAGTGGTTGTAGCCCTGCCTATTTATTCTCAGATTTGTGAACCTCCTGGGTACCAATCTGCATTAAATGTACAAGTGAGCAGAAGGTAACATTCAGAACCATGTTTCTCTTCAGCTAAAGATAGAAATAGGTAGGACAACATCATGGCAAAGGTTATCTTCAATCACTTTCAGGAGATCGAAATATCTGTCCTTGTTGTGATTAGGGAAGAGTTAATTTTCTTCCTGGTATAGTACAGTGTTTTGGATTTAAGATGAGAACAATGATAATGCATTGAAGTTTTGGTTGTTTGTAAGCAGTATCTGCACTAAATCAAGGACTTTTCAGTTTCTCTCCCCATCTCACTTGCAAGTAGGCTGGGGGTGCACAAGGAATAGGGAGGGAACACAGCTGGGACAGGTGATCCCAACTGACCAAAGGGATATTCCAGACCATACAGCATTGTGCTCAGGGGGATGTTCAGAGTGCTGGCATTTTTTTTCATAAGCCACTTCTAGGTATGACAGAGCCCTGCTTTCCTGGGAATGGCTGAACTCATCTGTCCATGGAAGGTGGTGAATGAATTCCTTGTTTTGCTTTGCTTGTGTGTGTAGCTTTTTTCTTTATTAAACTCTCTTTTTCTCAAACCTCCCTTTTGCCTTTCTGATTCTCTCCCCATCTTGGTGCATCTGCGGTACTTGGTTAAGCTGAGGTCAAACCATGACACCATCCTATTTTCAGAGCTCCACTCTGAACAGTAAAAGAAACCCAAGAATTAATCACAAGCAAAATTGCGCCTTTTGATCCCCTTTAAGAGTTGATCAGGCGCAGAGAGTTGCATGACCCTGCGTCTGTTTAGTGTGAATAAATGTGCCTTCATGCTCAAACACTGGCATTGTTTCTGCTCAGCTTTGCAGTGGAATTTAACAACCACCTTGAGCTGAAAACATCACACAAGGACTTTCAGGATCAAACTTATTATGCATTCAGTATCCCAATACTCCACCTGCTGTTTCCTTGTTCCATATCCCATTAACAAATGCTAAGCTGCAGATTGTTTTTCACATAGTAATGAGCTGCATAAGCATGTAAACAAAACAGAAGTTATATATTTCTGCTAGGACAAGTGCCAATAACACCTCCTCTTGCAGCACGACTAATGACAGGATAGCAGCATTGGAATAAAGAGAGTAATTTGTAGTATTCCCAGGTCAGCTGCACACGTGGTTTCTCCAAAATAAGTGAGGGAATTTACTCCATACTTATCATGCACCACATTCATTCCTGCTTTGATTGCAGTAGCCTCACTGGATCTGTATCATGGAAGAATTTAGCCTTGCAGTTGGAAATCTTCCTACAGATGGTGGTAAAAAAGGTGACCAGCATAAATAATGTCATTATGCCAATTAACCGGAATTGATTAATTCATCCATCCATTTCCCAAGTGATTATCTCCAATTAAAATAATTGCCTGGATAACATTCCAGTGCTCGATCCCCGGGTGCAACAGGGATTTTTTAAATAGAATTTTACTCATATGCCAGCACAACCACCAGTACCTGGCAGTAGGGAAACACATTGCAGTCGTTGTAGTTCAACACTGGGACAGAGGAAAGCCTGGAATGATTTAAGTAATACAGACCCCCCATATTTCTATTTTTAAAAGCATAGGGTTACTGTGGAACGGGACCTCAGTTGTTGCAGAATGCAAGGGGAGGGTGCCTGCTCTAAAGTGGGGACATTTCTGAGCCAACACAAGCACAAAGAGGAGCACAAAGAAACCATGAGATAATATCAGTAGGCATAGCAGCCTCTCACTGTTGTGTATTTTAGTAGGCATCACAACAGTGGATATTTTTTCAACCGCATCTCAGAAGGTAACTGGCTCTGTTGATGCTTACAGAGAGATCCTTCCAGCTGTGAAAGTGATAAAAAGTCTGATGACACCTGTCTGAAAACGTACAACAGGCAGAGGAGGCTGACACCACTTTGGACTAGAGGCAAGATTCCAATTTCTGATCATGGTTAGAAGATGATGGGTGTGACAGCGATGCCTTGGAAAGGCAGTTTCTGAAATTGCATGTGAAGTGTGAGAGAGATATAGGGCATTAATTTAAAGAAAGGGATAACAAGCTCAAATGAGCTGGGTAAGTGGAGGATGCCTGCAGCAACAGTATAGCATCTGCTAAACTCAGAGAAAAGGCTCTTTTAATAAAATGTGAGAGTATGCTTAGATATATGTATAGATGGAGATGAAAAACTGTATCTAAGTGATGTTTTGTACAGACAGTATGCAAAATTAAAGCATAATAAGACAGTGTGTTATTGGCAGGATGTGTTGGTAGCAGGATGCCAACAGGTTAGGTAACAGGTTGGTTGGTTGGTTGGACTCGATGATCTCTATGGCCTTTTCCAACCTTATTAATTCTGTGATTCTGTGATAATTTGAATCCAGAATCATCAAATTCAGATCTGAACAGGATGCTCAGATTACTGGGCTGCTTAATCCTTCAGTACAGTAGCTGGGGGAAAAAACCCGCTGTGTGTTGAAGCCGTGAATAGCTAACCATGAAGTACCGAGAGATTACTGTACCAGGGATTGAAAATACTTCAACTTCAAGTTTGGAGTCTTAGGGGAGGTTGCAGTCTGGTGGGTGTGGGTCTTTTCTCTCAGGCTGACGACACCAGAACAAGAGGACATGGCCTTAAACTACGCATTGGGAGGTTTAGACTGGATGTTAGGAAGTTTTTTCACAGAGTGACCCTTGAGTGGAATGGTCTGCCCAGGGAGGTGGTGGAGTCGTCATCCCTGGAGGTGTTTAAGAGAAGACTCGATGAGGAGCTCGATGACATGGTCTAGATAGTTGGAGGCTTGGATGGATGGAGTGTGGTGCTCGTGGTTCCAGGCTTCTGGGTCTGATCCCTGGGTGGGCCTTCGCTTGGGAGTTGGACTAGATGATCCTGTGAGTCCCTCCCAACTCAGAATAACCTGTGAACCTGTGAACTTCACAAACAGAAGAGTCACGTGGGAGGAGAAACATATTCAACAAGTGTAAAGAAATTGCAGACAGCGACACAAACCTCAACATATCCCATGGTGTAGAGGGTAAAGTATTCTCCTGAAGGGTAGAAGATCTTTGTCCATAAAGAAAGTTCAAATAATGATTAAATTCGTACAGATTAGCTATGGAAGGTGTCAGAAGTGAATTCACATCCAGTGGTGCTGTGCTGTTTAAGAGTTGGACTCGATGATCCTTGTGGGTTCCTTCCAACTCAGAATATTCTGTAATTCTATAATCTTTTTCAGATGGAGCAGAGCAGGACACAGAGAAAGTATTCAAAAGCCAGACTTGTTTTCTTCTATCGTTTCAGGAGTTCAGTCACAAAACCATCTTGACATAAAGCAGATATCCATTTCAGAACAGTTGATGTATTTTTGTGCCATTGTTATTACATTTTGTTTGGAAGTGCCCTGCTCTAAATCAAATAATTTTTCAGACCCTTGAAATATATTAATAACAATCTTAACTAGCTAGAAACTTGTTGGGGATAAAGGTACAGCATTTTCATTAACTTCTGCACACCAGTAGCAATACTGAATAAGCAAATGCCTATTGAATTGTTGCCGTTTCATATTATGTCGGTCAAATCTTTTTCTTTTGTGTTGTGTTAGTTGCAAACAGTTATTTTATGTGCCCAGTCACATTATTACATTATTTCATTATTTGAGATAACCTCTCTATGTCTTCTAAAATCTTGACCAATCCCAGCAGCATTTAATCAGTTTTGGAAGGTTAACTGTTAGATCAATGGTTCTCTGTCAAGACTAAGTCAATGAGATTTTAAGATATTTGACCAAAACTTCTCAGGACAGAGGAAATGAAGACACAGAAATAGGAGTATCTATTTACAGACTGTCAGTATAGTTATGAGCCTGCCAATCTGGTAATCAAAATAGGGGATTTTTCCCCAAAGAAATTGAGATTTCTTTCATGCACATAAAAGTGAAGGTATTTGTTTTCATGAAAACCAAATAACCTTTATCACATTAAACTGAAGAAGATTAATTGGTGTGTTTGTTTGCTTATTTTCCTTGCATAAAAACATAACAGAAATAAGCTTTCATTAGATATCAAAAGCTCCAAGATGAGACTCATATATTTTGAATTAAAAAGCTGACTAAAGAATAGAAAATAACTTTACATAAAAGAGAGACAACGTGTCAGACAGGTAGTTTGTCTATTTAAGCTAAGCATTGGGATAAATTTTGTAAAGGGAATAAAGGTAAATGGAATCTGATATATAATTGCATTGTCAGAGATACACCATGCTAGATTCATCAAATACTGTTCCTTGAGAACTGCTTTATAACTTTGTGATATGTATTCATTCTAAATAACCAGAACCTTACAAAGAGACCTACAATGATGTATAAATGATGTACAAAGCCATATAACCTTTCCTAAAAAATTGAACAGTGTGACTCCTATAATACATGTGAAACATAACCCTGACTGTATTTTTTTTGTAGTCTCCATTTGCGAAAAATATGAATTGCTTCCTAAATAAACCGATATCCCTCAAGACTTTATTTCCTATTTCATTGCTAAACAATTGGATGTATTTTTCTTCCTTCTCAATAAATTTACTTTATAATTTTACACGTACATGTGTAATGTGTATTTTGTGTTCTGATAAGCAGCACAGATTAGCTCTTTAGAGACAGCAGGTTTCACGTTTTTTAAACACTAGCTTGCCATTTCTATGGGTATTATCTTGTTCTGGTATTTGGGTCAGGCAAAAGAAAATCTTTGACATCCCTATAACAACATTTCCCAAAGGTAAAAAACATGCTCTCTGTGATAAAAAAAAAACAAGAAGACTCTGAAATCCAGGATTAAGAAGCATCATACCAAAAGACCAGTGTGAAATGGCTCTTTCTTGACAACCTGGATTACTTGTTATTCTGTAAGTAGGATTTTTTTTTTAAATTTTTAATTCTCCAATCTAATTTACAACTTACAACATACATTTAAAACATATTACTGTGAAGTCATTTGGAAAATGTGTTTGGAAACATGTGGTGTCATTGGGTAGCTGTCAGGCATTTAAATAGAGAAAATGAGTGTTTCACGTACACCTGAAAGGGTGGGAAGGAGTCACAATTTCTCTAATTTACCATTGCATTCTGCATAATTTGACATCATGAACTCAAACATTTGGTGATTGCAAAATTTCTTATCCTTGTTTCTATAAAAAGCCCCAAAGTCCTGAAGTGCCTTTATGGTATTAAGACCGAGATTGTGTATTGAATTCCTAGTTCCTTTTTACCTCACTCATAAAAAATTTGCTTTAGTACAGTGGTGAGACCAGGGGTTCGATTCCCACCAGGGAGGCAGTGGTGCTGTTTAAGAGTTGCACTCGATGATCCTTGTGGGTCCCTTCCAACTCAGAATATTCTGTGATTCTAAGGAATGATTGGATGTCT
The DNA here is from genome assembly GCA_013390025.1 of Pitta sordida. Lineage (NCBI taxonomy): Eukaryota > Metazoa > Chordata > Aves > Passeriformes > Pittidae > Pitta > Pitta sordida. The sequence goes on along the minus strand of WEKX01000960.1, from coordinate 1,541 downwards.
TTTTTCAGAAAAGGCATAGGATACTTCTATACCCTCCTCTCTTCTACAATATTTCTTCCCCTTGAAAAGAACAGGAACCGCCACAGATTCCATCATTCCTTGGTCTGGCCCAGGATTCTTCTGATTCTTAGTTACCCAGAATATTTTACTCTTAAGACAAAGAAGCTGTCAGTCTTCCTGCCTTCCCCAAAAGACCCCATTTTCTTTCTTAATGGAGCATGGTACAGCTGATTTTAAAGATAGAGTCACCAGTTTATATTTGAAGCCTTGATTTTGCTGTCACCACTGTGCCACCACAAAAGACACGCAGGTGGTCCACTCCCACTCTGATTTAATAGTTGCATTTATTATTGGCTACTGCCAACCGGGTCCACTTATGCCCATGGGAGGGCTGCAGAAATTAGTCCTTGTCAATAAATAAGCCCTATCTTGCAGTTCCCTCTCTATCAGCCTCTATAGTTCCTCCCGTTTCTGTTCCATACCGCTCATGTCCCTCATATATCTGATGTTTCTGCTTTAATGACGTGAAAAACTGACTATGATTGTAAGCCATTTTCCACTTAAGTCAACTTTGAAATTTGGTGTCCTGTTTTAAGCAGTTATCTCCATCAGAAAATTCAGGATTACAGTGTTCCTGCAGTTCAATGTTACTACTGGCAATGAGTGTCCGGGTGGGAAAGCGTTTCCTTGTATCAAAATCACTGAAGTTTAGGCCAAATGTAAGCGGTGGAAAAGAGCAACGAGAAGAAATTCATCTTTCCTGTATACCCTGGGAAAGAAGATTGCCTTACAAGAGCCCGCTTCATGGTCATAGACCTTTCCTGGAAAGCTGCTCTGCCCCTGCTTAGTTCCCAAAGACTAATGATTTTCTGCACAACCACTCCATGCTCGGCTCATTCCCTTCATTTACACTAAATGCCCATCCCTTTTCTCTGTTATGCCACCCACAGAAGCCTGAGGATCCAGAAGCTCACAGTATCTCTATTCTTGCACACAGAATTTAGGAGCCAACTGAATAAAGTGGAAAGATTTTTCTTCTTGTATCCTCATCTAGGCAGCTGGAGAGAGTCAACACCCAACCTTGCACAGATTCGGTGAATTGGAGAGAAATGACAGCTATTGCTGAGGTGGAGAAGGCACAAGCGGTCTCCAAACCTGGGAGGTGATGATTGTCTGTGCTTTGCACAGCTGTGAGCAGCAACAGAGAACAGGGTGTCACTCCTGATCTCTAAACGCTTTCAACCATTTTTAGAAAACCTGAAACTCTAGAATAACCTCAAACAAGCAAAATATCAAACAGCAGCAAATCTTCTATCTCTGAGCAGAACCCAATTAGAATGACAACGAAATAATTGGGAGTAGTGAGGCAGAGAGCGTAGAAAATGGCACCTCCTTCAAACCCACCCTTTTGTATAACAGCCGTCTCTTTGTGCCTCTGAAAATAATGACCTGCAAGCTGCAATTAGCACCAAAAGTAGAATTATTGCAGAGAACAGTTTGAAACAAGTGCTAAAGCAAGATGAACTTTGTGAAAAGGGTCC
>WEKX01000959.1:34884-56137 GCA_013390025.1 Pitta sordida | reverse complement strand
TCCTTCCCCTGTACTCAGCGCTGGTCAGACCACATCTTGAGTACTGTGTGCAGTTCTGGGCTCCCCAGTTTAAGAAGGATGTTGAGCTGCTTCAGAGGGTCCAGAGAAGGGCAACAAGGATGGTGAAAGGACTGGAGAACAAGCCCTATGGGGAGCGACTACAGAAACTTGGGTTGTTCAGCCTGGAGAAGAGGAGACTCAGAGGTGACCTGATTGCTGTTTACAACTACCTGCGGGGAGGTTGCCGCCAGATGGGTGTGGACCTCTTCTTTCAGGCTGAAGACACCAGAACGAGAGGACATGGCTTTAAGCTACGCCAGGGGAGGGTTAGACTGAATGTTAGGAAGAGGTTTTTCACAGAGAGAGTGATCGCTCATTGGAATGGACTGCCCAGGGAGGTGGTGGAGTCACTGTCCCTGGAGGTGTTTAAGAGAAGACTGGATGAGGAGCTTAGAGACATGGTCTAGCTGGGGATGTTGGGCTGGATGGTACTGTGGGTCCCTCCTGGCTCGGAGTGGCCTGTGCGCCTGTGGAGTAACTAGGTTTATGTTCACCACTCTGGGATGTGCGTTCGATCTCTGTACAGGCATTAGGTGGTATGGGCATTAGCTGGTGAGTTGGACTTGATGATCCTTGTGAGTCCCTTCCAACTCATAGTATTCTGTGATTCTGTGATTCTGTGATTCTATTGTACGAGAACAAATATTTTTTTCAATCACAGCCTGAGACGAATTCTTTGATGGCTTTACGCAGAAGATAGTGCAATTCTGTTGAGTATTTAGTGACGTCCACTACCTGACATGCTTATAAAATTCCCAGTGGGCTTCAAAGTAGTAAGCCCTTTATTGAGCAGACATGTTCTTCTCATTCAATACAAAGGCAAAAAGTGAAAGGAAAATTTAAAACAGACAGAGAACCAATATAAATTCAAGAAAGCAAAACCCAGAGATAAGTATCAATTTCCTTTTCAATAAAATAATTGTTGTTGCAACTAGGAAAGGAACATATGAAGGGTTCCAGTTTGTTGGGTTACACAACTTAATACCTAGAGAAACAGGTATTACGTGTATCTGGACATCAAATATCCTGCTGCCTCCTAAGCAATCTTTAAGTGTGCCAAGCAGGCTGTTATTTTCAAAGATGCCAAAGAATGGCTACAAGATCCTGCTTTCCAGAACATGTCCTCCTCTGCCAAATCCCACATAACTACAACTATGAGTTGGTAAATTTAATTTTGGCTTTATTTTTAGAAAACTACATTTTAAAATAGAGTTCTGTACTTATGTTTAAGACAATGCAACAGGGAGTCCTCGCCCTGTGGTAAAAAAAAATAGTGGAGAGAAAAAGGAAGGAAATAGTCCTGTACAACCAGAATTCAAATAATAAACATCAAAAGGCACATCTTTGGCCCCCATCACATTCTCTGCCTTAAGTCTGATGTTCGTTACAAAATTTGTTATAGATATTTTAAAATAGAAATTTTTAGAAAGTTAAAACAATCTAATGTCAGACCTCTTTACATTACAGTAATACTTTTATTACTTTAAATTTACATATATATTTTACCCAGAATTGTCATTCCTAATGATTGTTTGAATTTCAGACTATTTTATCTAATATAATTTCCCACAAATCACTCACTTTGTTGCTTCCTTTTTTGATGTTTCTTTCTCTATTTTCACGAGTTTTAAAAGCCATGCACTCCATCAGCTCTCATCAGCAAAATCCTTAGTTAATTATCAACAGCTATGGTCAAGTAACATATTCTATGCTTTAATATCATATTTTCATATTAGCAATGTTTATGTTACTCTAGCTGTGTTTTTCCTTCATGGATATAAAATGAATGCTCAGAAATTCCCATCATGTGGTAGGTCTGAAGAATCCATTAATCCCACTTAAAAGCTGTATTACAAAGAGGATGCACAGAGCGCTCTGTGGAGAAAGGGACTTAAGACTCTGACTAGCACTCTGTTAGATGCCTTCCCTAAGCAGGTACAGTATGGCTTCACTTACTCAAAGTCCAGTGGCTGCATCAGTGTTCAAGATAATGCCTTGTATTTTTTAAGCACAGAGCACTTTTGTGCTATTTTATGCTTTTAAATGAAAAGACAAAAAAAAAATCATGTCTTGCCTGACCTTCCTGAACGCCTGACCTACTTGAACTTGTTCACTTGAAAGCACACACTGTGGTTTCTTGCCCTGGCCAAGAGGTCTCCCCTGATGCTCAGCAGACTCTCCCTGTCTTGTACCTCTGTCCCTTCAGGCATGGTCTCCTGTGAACCACCATGTTATGGACATGAAAATGTGGGTCAAATACAGACTTTATTTTTAAAAAGCAAGTGTGTCTTTCCTTTTGCTTCCCAAACAGCACCTTAATGATTGGGATGTCTGGGGAGACTCCATGGTACATGCTGCTAAATGCAACTGTACGTATAGAATTTCTTGTTTGAGCAGATCCAAAGCTTGCTTGGAGTTTTGCCCAAGAACTGAATGGTTGCAGCCATACAGCTGTAGAGATTGACAACTGGTAACCCTGTGCATCTACCTGGTTCTGGTTTTGTTTCTACTGTTTTAATACAGCCTCAGCTGAATGGAAGTACTTTAACTTAGTCCTAATCTCAAAAGAGAAAGAATCCTTTGGAGCCTGAGAAGATAAGACAATATCAAACTAGAAGGCCATCACTGGAAAGATACAAATTTTTTCCCACGTAAACACGCTTTGAAGTGAAGACAATTGCGTTACCTATTTTAAATACTCCTCTACTTTGTCACTCAGGATGGAGAAAAAAGGTATCCCAGCAGGTAAAAATCTACCCCAGAGTGAAATTCTGATCCAAGCCAATGGCAGATCTCATCACATTCAATGAGAAATATGGTACTATGCTGGATTTTAAATACATGTGTTAAAGGGAAATTTAATTATACGTTTTTACACTGCTACAATCCACTATTTATCTACTCTGAACTACTGACTTTTTCCTGACATGTCTCAAGCATCAAGGTGTTGTTTGTTCGATTTAGTTGCTGAGGAGGTTTGAGGCAAATTGGGGCTGAGCCAAAGAAAACAACAAAATAAACCACCCCTCCCCCTCACCAGGTTCGGAAAAAAAACAAGGAAAGTGTGAAAAGTACAAACTATTTACTTTAGTAAACAGACAAGTTAAGATACAACAGTATTAAACAACAATACCTGAGATATCCCACAAGTCCTGTGATGTAAAGAGTCCTGTGATGTGGAAAGTCCTGAATGTGAAGAGTCCTGCAGGTCTTGATGAGATTCCACCAGACGGTCCCAGAAGAAACTCCTCAGGTACACCGAGAGCAGCTAGAACTCAGAGTCCTGATGCAGGCACTCCAGGGGAAAGCAAGAGATGATCAGGAAGAACCCCCGAGGCACAGGGGAAGGGAATTGCAGGCCCTCTCTCCCTCTTCTAGTGGCTGGAGTGCNCACAACAAAATTCCTCATAAACTGAAGCCAAAACACAAAGATATGGAACATATATACACACCACCCTAGGACAGTTGCCCACGGGCAAGTGAGTCTGGTGTATGCTTCTTTGCCTTGATGATGCAAGTGCTATTAATTGAAAGCAACAGATTACCAACCAAGACGTTGTTGTGGGAGCTGGAAAAGCCAGCCCGATATTTGTAATTTGAGGGGATGATGAGCATCTTTAAGCTTTTAAGGAATCAATACAAACTAAAAAAGATGAGAGGTGTGGCTATGGTCAGGAAGTGATCATATAATGATCCTGGGGAGAGGCAAGGAGATGTCCTTCACGTCCTTCATTAAAACATGTTTTTTCTCCATAATACCCTTATTAAGGGGTGATGATGTAGTGTTGTTTTTCACAGATGAATGTTTGCATTCACCAGCACACTTCCGAATTTCTCTGTTTTATCAGGTTACAAGTAATTACCATGTGTTGCATTACCTGGAGTGCCATTATGCAAATCTGCATATGGCTTGAATGCTCTGCTTAGACAAATATTTATCATCGTTTAAAGCTTCTCTTTGAATAGAATGTCATACCTTCTGTTCACTCTTATTTCTTTACATGTACCACTATTTAAACAGAATTCACAGCTGAAGGGAAGGTCTATGGAGGAAAGGTCTGTTGCCTGCATTGAAATTCCTTTCAGAATTCTCTAAGAATAAGGCAAAGGAAAAAAACCAGAAGTAAATAACATATAAAAAGAAACATGCAGTTTAATGGTGCACCTTGTTCATAATTTAATTCTCTCCTTCTAGAACCTACCATGTATATTCCACATCTGAGCTTGACTTAAAGGGTTCAGTAATCATTGCAGGAGTGTTATTACAGAGCAATACTTCCTCCCATCAAGGTTGGTGGAATTTCTGCTATGTCTGAAAAAAGATAGGTATTACCCTTCCCTCTAGCAGTTTATAAACTCGGTGAATGTTCATGGAATAAAATATATAATAGGAAGTCCATAAAATAGCAAGCAAGAAAATTATGATCTTAATCAGGTTTCCTTTGAAGATATTAAGGATTATCTGCCTAAGAAGTGAATGAGGACTTGAAATCCATTTTAGTATGGTGGTGAGTGGCCCTGCCTGCCATGCGGGAGACCAGGGTTCAATTCCCGCTGGGTAGGCAATGGTGTGGTTTAAGAGTTGGACTCGATGATCCTTGTGGGTCCCTTCCAACTCACAATAACCTGTGAATCTGTGAATTTAGAGATTGTTGCAGATTGTCAGATCATCCATGTCTTGTTACAGGTTGGACTGGATGATCTCCAAGGTCTCCTCCAACTTTGCTAATATTGTGATACTGTGATACCAACAACACTTCTTTCCAAAAGCTAGGCTGGTACACTCTTGCACAGTTTCTGGAGCACAGCTTTAATTTAGAGATCCAAGGATGTCACTCTGACAAGTGTGATGCACTTGGTTTTGATGCAAAGAAAATGATCAGAGTGAGTTCTCTTTTAGTAAAACTTTGAGTGAAGCCAAGTGTTAAACTGCACTTGAGATACAGGCATGGCTTGAAAGTGCAGGCATTTATAAACTCCCAATCTTGGAACTTTCAGGATCGGTAGGCTGAGGAGGAAGCTTCACTGGGAGGCAGAACAGGCAGTAGACATGGACTAGGTCCTCTTGGTGTTGCCCTGTCCATGCAGGGAGCTTGCGGGGTTTGCAATGGACTGGGAAAGCTCTCCATACCACAATGATGAGCTTCTGCCTCTGGAACTGGAACCTTGTAAATATTTCTGTTGTACGAGCAGAGAAGTTATTGTGATTAATTGTTTTTCATTTATCACTGCTTTATTCAGTTAGAAGTCATTTCACTGTGTGTTGGGTTTGCTGTGGCTGGGGTTTTTTTGGTAATGGGGGGCCTATGTGGGAGGCTTTTCTTTGAGAAGTTGCTGGAAACCTCCCTCACAGCTGGCAGAGCTAATGTCAGTCAGCTCCTGGCTGGACCCACTGCTGGCCAAGGCCAGGCCAATCAGGAGAGATAGAGACACTTCTGTGATAACATATTGTCATGGTCCATCCAGCTGAGCTGGAGGCGTGATGGTTCGTTTACTAGATCTCAAAGTGCAAAGGAATCCCAAAAAGGTGTTAGCTTTCGTCAAACAGTGAAGCTTTATTATCCTGTGAAGCGGGAATCGCGATAGAAGAAAGTGAGATAGGAATGGTAAAGAGAAAGGGAGAGAGAAAAAGGGTTCAATAGCTACGATCAGTCCTCAGAGAGTCTTCACAGACATTGTCTTCCAAGTGGAAGCTTCCAAAGAGCAGTTGCTAAGGGGCCATCTTTATACCACATGTTCCCCTTGCCCCCCCTGTTCTGTTCCAGTCTGTCTTTCTCGGTCACGTAAGACCAAGAAGTGTCCGAACAGTGCCCAAGGCAAGGTCAGTTACGAGTGGCCTTTTGCCAGGAAGTGTGTTTTCGTGTTGCAATGACAGGACTGTATACATATCTTGTCCTGTCTCTGGAAACTGGCGAGATAGCCACAGCATATCCTGTACTACACAGTCTCTTCAAGGCCAGGGAAGAAGGCCACAGCATATCTTGTCTCTTCCCCTGGACAACACAGGAGAGACAGCATATCTTGCTCCACACAGTCCCTTCTCAGTATTATCAACACCCTGGTTTTCACAGTCCAGTCTTAGTCCCAGATAGCACCACTGGCAGGCCAAATTTTGTCAAGACCTTAGCCTCAGTTTTTAGGGGTATATGGTCCAAGTTTCTGATGACCAGGTTGAGACAGTATTCTTATGGACTCTTACATGTATTTAAGAAGAAGGGGGAAAAAAAGTAGTAGGAAGAAGAAGATAGCTGCCGGAGAAGAGTTATGAGAAGTTGTAACATCAAATGCAGGCACCAAGGCCAGTGCCGAAGGAGGGGGAGGACATGTTCTAGGCGTCTCCCTGCAGCTCGTGGTGATGACCATGGTGAAGCAGGCTGTCCCCCTGAAGGCCATGGAATGGAAAAAACACAGGGATGCAGAAGATCCACCTGTAACCTGTAGTGGAGAGGGAGCCCACGCTGCCACCCTGGAGCAGGAGGATGCTGGAGGGAGGCTGCAGCCCATTGGAGCCCACATTGGAGCAGAGTCCCAGGAGAGACACGTGGCCCATGGAGAGGACTGTCCACGCTGGAACAGAACTCTACCTGGTAGGATCTGTGTGCTTTGGGATGGGACCATGCTGGAGCAGCCAATGCTCAAAGAACTGCACCTGTGTAGTGACCCATGGGCAGTAGAGTATGGAAGATCTGTTGCCCCTGGGACTGGACTCACACTGGGGAGGGTCATGAAAGACTTTCTCCCGTGGAAGGGACTTCATGGAATGCAGAGAAATGGCCTCCTCCACTGAGCAGCGGCAGAGAAACACCAACTGCCTGGTTTTCCCCTACTTCTGTCCCCCCTGCCTCCTGGAGGAAAGGGGGAATGTGGTATTTATTGTAAGAGACGCAGGGGTGGGGGAGAAGGTTGCCTTTAAGATGATACTTCTCACGTTAAGCTCTGATCTTGGTAGAAATAAATCCTTTACATCCCCACTTGGAGTTTGTTTTGCCTGTGACAATAAAACACTTCTAATAGTCCTCATTCCCACTGTAACAAAAACCCTTCAGGTTTTTTTTCTTTCCTCTCTCTTCCTCTGTTTGCAGGTGGGGAGGCAAATGAAGTGAGAGAGTGGTTGTGGGTGAATCTCTGGCATCTAGCCAGGGTCAAACCACCACACACTGATAGAGAATAAACAGATTGCTCTGGGCCTTGTCTAATGTTCTTCTGGTAGATGTTGGCGCTTCTCAGAACATCTCAGAAGGCAGCCTGGCACCATCACACCAAGTGAGCATCCTATTTCCTCTTGTTATTGGAAGATCCCACTCATGTTTTGGAGCTGAAATCTCTGCTCTGTTTACCTGCACAAACAGAATGTAAGCCAGAGTTTTTTCCCCAGCTTTCACTTGGTCTTTCCTACAGACCAGTACAAAAGATATATGGTACCTTCCCAAAGACACAGCATAATGAAGCTTCTAACTAATGAATGACCAAAATTCAAGAAATAGGGGAAGAAAAAGGAGCTTTTTATTTTAAATTATGACAAGAAACTAGATTGGTTTTATTTAACTCAGGATGATCTGGTACAAAAATAGATATATAAACCAGGGAAGGATATTTTGAATCATAAGAAGAGCACTTAAAACCCCTTGAGAGGCTAAGAATCTTGATTCTATCAGCTGAAGTAAGAGACACAAAGATCTACACATTCAATAGCAATTTGAGATGCCTTGAAAGAGTCTTTGGTCTTAAATCCTTGCTAAGTAGAAATTAGTAAAATAATGATTTGTTCATTTTCTTACCTGTTTTTCCTTAATTGTCTTCTTTGTCATGTGAAATTTACAGCCCATGCTGAGTTAGAGCCTAATAGTACATTGTTAATGGCTCACATAAATCAGGTAAATTAGCTATTTTTACCATTTTTCTTCTTGAAAGCTTTAAGAACAATTTATGTTGTCCGCCCAATTGGAAGAAAAATGTCTACCTCTGTGTGTTGATAATGTGGGAGCTGCAGTATTAACCCATCTGTTTCTTAACATATGGTTTTCCAAAAACTGTCATGCTCACCAGCTTTAGAGCTACTCTACCCTGTTTACTCTTAGTAATGGGATATGCTCAGAGCTGTGCACTGAGTATAAAAGGACTCCAAAACATTGTAATTCCTTAGTTCTCTAACTCTAATCTCTAGGGAAATGCTGTACAAGACTTTCAAACATGCCAAAGTATTATGCTTCCTTCATTTTGGTGATGCTTTATTTCAGAAACCTTGAAAAGACCCTGATTGGCAAAGGCAAGTTGTTGACCTCTCTATCACCTAGGTCACTGAGTTCCTTTGTTTTTAAGTGCTGTGTGATTTGACTACAATCATACAAAGTAAATATATATTCTCTTTCAGACTAATAAATGTTTGTGATCAAACCAGGAGTGGAACATTAATTACAGAATAGGAAGTAACTATTATAATCCCTAACAGTCTTTCATTTTACACTGAAATTAAACTGCTCCATCTTTGCTAAATCAAAGCAAAGCTTTGTTTTTCATGTTTCATGCCCTTCATGTACTTCAGCCTTTAGCTGGCTTGAAAGCTTAGTTGGTAAGAAATGCTCCGAGAAACAGTGTGTCCAACTCTGCTGCTTCCATCACCAGTGCTCTAGAGTATGTTGTTTTGAGGTGAGCACTGTCAACTTTCTCAAGTCCATAATATGCATGATGTCTGCCCAGGTATCTCCCTTGGCAGAAGTTACCTTGTCAAGCCCAGAGCTAACATATATATTTAGTATGGATCATCGGGGCATTGCACTTGCAGAGACAGCCTGGATATTCCTCCATCCAACAAACCCTGCCACTTACTGCATCAACGCAGGTAACATTTTTCTGCACTAAACACTTCTGATGTTATCTCAATAATATTGGAAGGACTTTAACAAGAAGGAGGAAATGTCAAAAATGTAGTAAATCCAGCCAGCAGAATCCTCCACTTTCCCAGTAAAGTTTTGTGATACAGCTGAATCACAGAATCACAGAATCACAGAATATTATGAGTTGGAAGGGACCCACAAGGATCATCTAGTCCAACTCACCATCTAACACCCGTACAGAGACCGAGAGCACATCCCAGAGCGTAACACTAACCTAGATCCCTCACAGTCTAGCAGGCCACTCCGAGCCGGAAGAGGCCTAGGGTCATCCAGCCCTACACCCCCCAGCTAGACCATGTCACTAAGCTCCTCGTCCAGTCTTCTCTTAACACCTCCAGGGACGGCGACTCCACCACCTCCCTGGGCAGCCCATTCCAATATGCAATTACTCTCTCTGTGAAAAACCGCTTCCTAACATTAAGATGAAGAGCTAATGCTGTCCACAAGGTTGGTATCCACTGTAAAAGCCAGCCAGCTCAACAGCATTTGCTGCAGCTAGGGAGAAAGAGCTCATGGTTTGGAGTCCCCGTGGCCTGCTGGTCCTTTGACAGACTCCCCCCACTACAAAGTGTATGAATCTCAACTGAAGAGCGAGAATGCATAGCTAGGGTGGCTAACCTCTGAATTTAATACAGGAGGTTTAGATAAATCATCTATTGTAGAAAAAAAGACCTAGTCACCAAGGTTGATATTCATGTGGCAGTCTTTCTTCAGGAGCATGAAGCAATCATTCCCCAAAGATAACAGCTGGAATACAAAGCTACTGTGCTGCCACAATGTATGCCATCTAACACAGACAATACTGTCATCTATTTTCTGTTTTGTTATCAATTCATTGTCTTAACACTCTTAGAAGGTTGGCTGCTATAGCAAGTCCTGTTTCTCCTGACGGAAAGAAACACAGCTGTGAAACACCAGGCATCTCCATCCTGTACTGCTGTTGAAGAGAACAGGATCAGGGAGCAATAACAACTCTGGAATTGTTTCACTACTCCAGAAAATATTCTGTTCTGCTATTATTTTGTCTTTCATGAAAATGTGGCTTTTCATTTCAAAATTAGCAAAATAAAGAAAATTCTCAATTTCATGGGATAAAACTTCATAGTGACTGTGTTTTCACTTTTACATTTTGCAGCATGTTAGTGATAATTTCTCTTTGGATTCTGAACTGTGTTCCACAGACTTAATAACCAAATTTCCATAAATCTAAATTCCTCCTTCCATTGCATCTTCTACTTAATTTCTCTGAATAAATTAACTCTTGTTTACAAAAGTAAAATTGGATGGTAAAGCCCATTGTATGTTTCTGAGACCATGTTGAACATATTTGAAGCTCCTCCTTCACTTTCTCTTTCATCCTCTCCACATACAGTATTCAAGATACAATGTTCCATCTCAAAAGTTGTTGAAAGGACAAATACTTTAAAGGGAAAGTATCTGCAGTGAATCCCCGGTGGACTGCGACCTCTGCATAACGACCCCACCCATTTGCAAGGCAATTTTCTCGCAGTTTTGATTCAACCATTTGCAAGTTTAGCTGGTCAACACATGCACAGTGCCTCTGCTCTGCTGAGGGGCGGTGCCACGGTGCCTGTGGGGTGGGACTCACCCCGCCCTGTGGGGAGGGGGCTTGCAATGGTGGCGCAGTGTTCCCATGCCTGACTCAGGAAACTGCCCCACAAAAGTGAGGCAAGCAAGGTCAGGCAAGCAGTGTGTGCTGGGAGGGGGCAGCTGTCGCTGCACCAGGCAGAGGTTTCTGTTCCCCTGCCCTCTGGACTATACGGGCAGCTCTGCCTCTCCTGGGTCTCGTGGATGTTAAAGGGAAAGAAACTCTGATACCAACCCGACCCCCCCACCCCGAGAATCTGTGGGCTTCTTGGGGCTGCTGCAGTTGGTCCCACAGCCCAAACCCTTCGCCGCTTCCCCCCCCCGACCCCAGTGATCATCCCCGCACTGGCAGCCCCCATGCCAGCAGCCCCTGTGGCACAATCACCGGGGTTTGGGAGGGGGAGAAGCGGCGCGGGGTTTGGGCTGTGAGAGAGCGGTGGCAGCAACCCGGANGGCGGTGCCACGGTGCCTGTGGGGTGGGACTCACCCCGCCCTGTGGGGAGGGGGCTTGCAATGGTGGCGCAGTGTTCCCATGCCTGACTCAGGAAACTGCCCCACAAAAGTGAGGCAAGCAAGGTCAGGCAAGCAGTGTGTGCTGGGAGGGGGCAGCTGTCGCTGCACCAGGCAGAGGTTTCTGTTCCCCTGCCCTCTGGACTATACGGGCAGCTCTGCCTCTCCTGGGTNTGTGGCCTGACCCGTTCCTCGCAAATGATGGGGTATAACTGTATGTACGTGCAACTTTGGGATGAAATCTGTTGCAGGTTCACCATCAAGTTGCAGTTTAGAACTATCCAACTTTGCTAGATAAACAACAATTTTCAACCACTTCTCTCTGTACTGTGAAAAACACTTCATCTTCAAGCTCTGTCTAATATTCAATGAAGAGCCACCATCTAAGCATACGAGACTAATAGTAGTGTTAACTTCCACCTGCTGATTGTCAGTGACACCCTAAACATCTCCTAGGCTGTTGGTCTGATGGGGAGTTAGAACAAGGTAGCTTGTTTAGCAATGAAGAGTGGCCATTTATCAACAATGAATATATTTAATATAAATGCATGTAAAAATAATACAACTAAGGTCTTCAGAAGACATGATTCCTGTCAAGTTCTGATTATCAAAATGCTCACCAGCCTTTCCCACTGGCAAAGCAGTGCTGCTACCATCTGCATCTTTGCATGATCCTAACATGCAGAAACATGCTCTGAGAATTCACAGAGTGGCCTATGACCAATGTCAGAAGTTCTCAGATGCAGAGGCATTTGGGGACCAGAAGTCTGCTTCTTGGGATCCTGTTGAGTTGCTTTGAAAACAGCTGCAGATATTGCAGTTTTTGTTTGCCAAGCATTTCTGTTTGGTTTGCCAGCTATTTGTACACTTACTGGAAGGTCTACACTACTATGCATATCTTCATATCCTCTGTGTTCCCATCTGCTGTTCCTATATTTCAAGTTGCCTGAAGGTGGTCTTTAATTAGTCTCAGACTTATCCCTTTTCCCCTCCTTTTTGTCTTGGGACAGGGCAAGTGGCTGACATTACTCCTTGTTGTAGGAGAACTAAAAATGGACCATGGGAGACTGGTTAATGCAAACAGGATGAAGGTCATGGTTTTTTCAGCTCTGTTTGAACCTTGTAAGAAATTCAGGTTCCTGCTATATCCAGTAAGACAACAGGAATTTCCACAGAAGAGCGGCGGTAGTTGCTTCTGGGGAGTCTTCCTAGGCAGGACACTTATGCCTTGCATCAGTCAAGGCATCTCTGATCTGCTCTGACAGGAAAGTATTTCTCATCCTAAAAAACCCAGGACAAGTATTTAGCACTGGGGTTGGCTCAGAGAAATACAATTTTCATTGTATGAGAAGTGGCAACATTTTGAAATGAGTTTCTGCTCTGAATTAGTTTATGAAGAATTTTAAAATCTGTGGAAAGAAGAATGCCTCCTTTAAAAACAGGAAATGTCAATGAAAACTGTTGGCATTTTCAATACAAATGAATGTATTCCATTTGCTGAAAGAAAATCAATTTTAACCTGACGAATGGTGTGTTCTTGCAACATACTCATTTTTGAAATGTAGGCTCCAATTTTCGCCTTTCTGTTTTCATCATCAGATTTGTTAGTTAAATAATGAAAATTAAGACTTGGTCAGAGAAGTTATTTCCCTGTGTTACAAAATCATATTTTCTGAAGGGAATTTTCCTGAGTCAGTAGCTTTAAGAAGCACTGATCACAGCATGTGGCACACGTTGTGTTTATGTGGACACCTCCACTCAGATGCACCACTTTTTTTCCTGGAAACCTGAATAAAAACTCCAATTCTTAGAAAAACAGGCTTTAGCTTCTGCTGTCAGGCTCCCAGCAGGATCTCTCTGCCTCACTGCAGCAGATTTACTGCTTGTGTTAAGCTCTGCTGTTCTGCAGTATGTATGCACTTGCAAAGTTAATTCTGACTACTGAGAGACTACTGGAACCCTGATTGAAGCATGGGAAATATAGCTGCAATTGGAAATGCTTCTGAAACCACAGTGAACTCCTGAAGTGCGCCTACGGTTTCTGTAAATTACATCTGCCTGGGAGATGTAACGCTATATGCTTTGGGATTTGTTTTATTTGGCTTGTTGTTTGTGTAAGGCTAAGACCATAAGCAAAATCAAATCTAAGTAACTGAAAAGTTCAACTGTGAAATAATAAGCAAAGAAGAAACATTTTTTTGTCATTGTCTCCAGGTGGAGGGCTATTGCAATTGAGATAATAATTTTCCTAACTTCTTCATTGTTCTTTGTACAAAGCTAGTAAGCACAGCGTTCTCAAGATACAAAGTCCCTCCTGCCACCCGAAAAACAAAAACTAAAAAAAAAAAAGAACCTCATCTTTCCTCTAAAGCCCAAAGCTACAGGAAACATCTCGGATTCTGATTTGGTCTTGATTTTTTTGAAGAAGATTCCATATTTATCTTTCTCCTGTTTTCTCAAGCGACCCACTCACCATTAGAATGATGTGAATATTTTGCAAATGTCAGCCTTTACCCTGAGTCATTGTGGTGCTAAAGCATCTTGACTGTGGCACTGAATGAAGAACGCAGAGTGCTTTGGCTTGGTTCTCTTTTAAAAATCTGATAAGTGCAACAGTTTTTATACTATCTCATAATGTGAGAACAAAATGAAAGACTGAAATTAATAGGCTACGGAGAATCGCATCAGCTGCATGAGAGATAGGCTGGCTCTGCAGCACGCTATATTTAACCCTCAGGGTCTAGAAACATAAGAGCATGCTGACCACATACAGCAGGACTCATGGTAATTTTCAGGCTGATGTTTATCATCAATGCTGAGAGTGTTTAGGTATAGATAGTTTATAATACATCAAAGGTTTAAACTGAGTAACTGGATTAGTGAATTAGGAAACAGGTGAGAATAACCTGGAGTCCTACAGCAAGACAGTAAAAGTGTTCAGAAAACCTGCCTCCCTCCTTCAGCCTGACTCAGTCTGGTCCCAGGTTGTGACAGCTCCAAGATATAGCTGGTGTTAAATGCACATCCCAGGGATAACAGAGGAATACATTGCAGAAAGTGGTAGAGGTTTGTCGAGTAACAAGAAGACAGGTGCACATCTGCCATTTTTCAGCAGTGAGTACAGGCACTGCCACAGCGTATGGATGCAGCACCATATGGGGGTAGCCATCTTCTACTGCCATGGGCTGCCATGGGGTACCTTCTCTTTCAGCTGTTTTGCCGGAAGCAACAGAGAAACTGTTTCTGTGTTCCGGCCCCTGATTGCTTGGAGCAGGCTAACAAAAATTGGTGGCTTACTAAAGCAGAAATGGAAACTGCGGCACGGGGTATATAAACCCTGTCAGGCAGCAGAAAACTCTCTTCTTTGTCAGGATGCCTTGGGAGGGAGGTGCTATTCTGTTGCTCTTAGACAGCTGGGTAAGACTGTGGGGGGGTTCGTGGTGACTCAGTGTTTTCTCTGGCCTTCCTTGAATTTCCTTCACTCTTCTACCATCCTCTCCACTGCAGCTACAGCTGTGGTCACTGTCTCTGCTCCCGTGTTCCTGCTGTTTCCTGCCATTTTCCTGGTTGCTGCCTCCAACAGCATGTCCCTTGCTGCCCCACCTGTCCCCTGCTGGTTCCTGCTGCTGCTGCAATTTCTACTGCTGCCCCCTATTGTTTCTGCTCAAATGCTGGACACCACAACCTCCAATCCTTTTTACCAGGTTTGGAGAGGTATTTTTTTTTTCCCTTCTCATTATTTTGGGTTTGGTGGGGGTGGTTTTCTGAGTGTTGGTGGCAGGTCTCATTCTGGTTTTATTTTGCTGTTTTGTCCATTTAATTCATACATATACATACATATATAAAAACATATATATACACCCTACAGTTTTAAGTTCATACATATATACCCATATACAGTGATCCTCTGCATAGTCGCGATCCATAATTTGTGTGGTCCAAATAGTCATAAGTGATTTTTCAGCAATTTGTGTGGCCTCAGCACATGCGCAGAACGTACCATGAACCATCAGCTCGAGAGTATATAATGAGCTCATGAATGTATAATTGTTCCCACCCGCCATCACTGCCCACCAGACTTGTCGTGCATCCTTCATTCTCACTGCTTAGGGGGAGGGGAACTGCTACCATCTCTGTGAAGCTGGGAGTGCTGCCGCACAGCCGGTGCAGAGGCATCAGGACCGTGGCAGCACTTCTGGGCACGGCGGCACGGTGTTACTGCAAAGCAGGTGATGGTGGGGAACGGACCGTGGCGCCAATGATGACCCTGGGGTGGTGGAACCCAATGATGACCCTGGGGAGGTTTAATCCCCAGGTCGGTGGGAGCAGACCCACTGACTAGGCACTGCGCTTCAGTTCTGCCCACACTGGTGTGACATAGGTGACACAGCCCAGTATGTGTCAATGCCAGCGGTCCAGGCTCCTGATGTCAGGGTATGTTAATTACATGTGAGCTGGGTGGCAAGGGGTTCCCATGGTTACCATGCCCAGGGACAGGCTTTCCGCTACAAGGAGCCGGGATGGATGGGTGGGCATGGGCACTGAGCTCTGCCACTGGTCCCAGCTCTGCCACTGGCTCACCCATCCATGGCACCCCTCCCGTGCCAAGTTGTTTCCCCTTATGCCCTCCCTTCTCCTGTTATAGGTTAAAGGGAGGTCAGAGCTTCCTGCACTGCCCTGGCAAAGGCGGCTGTAGCTCTCGCATCTGTGAACATGGTTTAGCGTCCTGTTGCTAGGCAGCAAACCAGGACCAAACCTCTGCCGCTGCACTGGCTCTGCACCCTGGCTCAGCTGTGACTGCTCCCACTGCCACCCCTGCCAGAAAGTTGAAAGTTTGCATGGGACTGTTGCAGTCCCGAAAAAGAAAGGCCAAACAAAACACCTGCCCAAACATAGCAGCAGCACATGTGTTCTGAGTACCTCCAAGGATGGAGATTCACAACTTCTTTAGGCAGCCTCTGTCAGTGCTTTATCACTATTGCTATAAAGACTTTTCTCTTCTCCTTAACAAAACTCATATCCATTGCCCACAGACTCTCACAGAATACCTGCGCAGAGTCTGGTTTCTGTGTATCCTCTGGTTAGGTAGCTGTAGACACTAAATAAGAGTCAGCTGAGCCTTGTCTTTTCCAGCCTAAACAGTCTCAGCTCTTGTGGCCTCTCCTGACATGTAAGATGCTGCATCCCCTTCATCATTTTCAAGGGTCGTCTCTGGACCAGCTGCAGAATGTCTGTGTTTCTCTTGTACTGGGCAGCCCAGCACTGGACCTAGAACTCCAGTTGTGCATCACCCATAATGAGTGGAGGGGAGCAACCATCTTCCTCAACCTCCTAGCCACTCTCTTGTTGATGACATAGCTCAGTGCATAGAAGATCTCAGGACACATTACTGACTCTTACTACCTTTGTGGTTCCTCAGGTCCCCCACTGCAGAACTGTTTCACAGTTAATCAGACCCAGACTGTCTTGTGCCTGATGTTGTCCTCCCCAGGGGCATTTGCCCTTGCTGAGCTTCATAAGAATCCTGTCAGCTCACTTCTCCAGCTTCTCCAATTACCTCTGAATGGCAGATCTACCCTGCCAGCTGCTTCTGCCAGTCAGTCAAACCATGTGTTTCTGCTCATTACCAGAAAAAATCCTAATCTGAAACCAGAGCCTGAGGAAAAAAACTCAACCAACCAAAATAACACAACTCCCAAAAAAGACCCCAAAGAAAACAATACAAGCTAAAACCCCCTCTACACATCTCTCAGAATTGTGTATTACCTGTGTATTACCTGCAAACACATTCCTAGAAGAAAAATCTTTGTATGGCATCGGTTACGTTTAAATTACCCTGTGTGCGTGATGCTTCAAATCTGACACCTCACCTAAAGATCTCTCAATACCATCAGTTGTCACCACTAGCGAAGTGTGGGAATATGTGTTGAAACAGCACTAAGTGCTGAGCACTGGCTTTGCCTGTGTCATTCCCTGGTTCCCAGATCATCGGTTCAGCTGGGACAGGGAGAAGCTGTGTCCCCACCTTCCTGCCTTGTAGTCCTCAGTAGGTCTGTGCTAAGATCCCTTTGCAGTCTGTGATGGGAAAGAGCTACTGAGTATTATTCCTATACTTCCAGGAGAGCTGTACTCCGTGAGTACAAATTTCTCCCTCCTAATTCTCTCTTCTTTTCCTATGGTATAACTGATCAAATTCACTTTCCGGACAAAGTGCTATTAGGCAGTCGGCACTAAAAGAGGTAGCCTTTGGGTGACAATCACTGTATTTTTACAAACGAATTGAACAATCAAGATAATAGAAAAAGAAAGTAATTTTTACTTATGGTACATTTGCAGACAAAGTGAGGGATAGACTTCAGAAATATTGAAGATCATGAAGGTTAACAATACCTGATTTTGCCCTTCTGACAGAGTATTTGTACAAAGGGAAAAATGAACATTTTTCAGCATAAGCATACTGCAATTGTGATTCAATAAAGTCAGGCAAGCCAAGGAACAGGGAGATAATTCTGGTTTAATCTATGACTAACAGAGACTGATTTCAATTGAGAGTAACAGAAGGAAAAATGCTAATGTAATTACTTTCTTTTGGAACAATACAGTCTAAGTGAAATATATCTTTATTTTGTGTAGTATATTTCTGTACAACTGTTAATAATACTGGAAAGAAAAATTGTAACAATATGCAGATTTTGGAAATACAAATGGTAAGAATATGCAGATTTTATGATACAGGAGAAACCCTGCATAACATAGAAATCTGCTTTCTACATGCAGTACATCTGAATGTAAGGTCTGACCACTTGCAAGGCGTGATTTATTTGTTTCTTGCAATTTAAACACTGAGCTGTGTAAGGTCTGTTATGGCCTCTGTGTGCCCATTTCCCACAGAAGAAACAGATTTATGGGATGAACAAATATCATAAGAAACAATAGCCTTAAATCCATTATTTTAACAAGCTATAAGTTAATTGTTATCATGTTTGCATAGTTCAGAGTTCACAAGAGAGATCTGATGAGTTAGTATGATTTGCAGCATAGCACCGCAAATATCTCTCACAACCTAAAGCTGACTTATACACCACACATAGTTACATACCAAAATTAAAATAGCCCAGGACTTCCACTGTATCTTTCAACAGAGACAAACTTCGCAGGATTGCTAGGAAAAGAAAAGAGCTGATAAAGTATCAGAATTTGGGATTTTGTTGAGATCAGGTTCTCCAAGACTTCCAAAATTTTCAGGTATTTTCTCAGGTAAATGAAACAGTCCCTTCAATCCCTGCCAGCAACTGACACTACTAACCATCAGCTCATTTCAAACCTCTCAATACATAGAAATGTCAAGCTCCCAAGTGAACAAAGAATCCTAGTCTTGGCTTCAATGATAACTGGAGTCAAAGTAAAATTGGTTGGACTTTGGAGTCCATAATTGTCTATGTTTACAGTTTTGAGTAAACAAGATGAATGTACATAGAAATGTGAACAGACTAATACAAATCACTTACATTGAAAATATATTTTCAGCAGAAAAAATTCAAAGCACAAGTATTTTATCTTGGCGAGATCTTCATGAAAACAAACAGCGTAAGTTACCTGTAAGACTGATGGGCTTGCAAGAAGATACTAACTGACTTTTCTAGCACTTCATGCAATCTATTGGCATAAAAGGATGCTTTACTTCACAAATATAAGCATCTACAGTCCCATGAATTTTTTTCCAACACAGAGAGGACAATGCTGTACTGCAGATTAGAGGTTCATTTGCATACACTACCTCATTATTTTACCTCTGCTGAGGCCTCAAAAGTTTTGCTTACTCTATGCAGGAAAGATTCAGTCAGTTAAAAAGATTTTACCAGGCCTGTCAAAAAATATCCTCGGGTATGCATCCTTTTGAAATAAAGGGAGAGGTGTCCTACACAATTTGCCTTGGAAAAAGGCAGATGAAGGTCTTAGTCAAATTTTAAAGTGTTAATAACAAGAAATTTGTCATGGGTTAATACACATGTATCTGGTTTTCTTTTTTGAATTTTTTCCATTTTCTCATGGATTTGAGTGCAGGTGGCTGTTTTTTCTTTCACCAGAGGTATTTTCAGTAATGCCAGCCCCACACCAGCATGGGGCCAGCACTCCCCATCCTGTGGCTCAGCACATGCACAGCCGGCAGGGTGGACAGGTCCCAAGCTGCCACAGCAGAGGTGCACCCATTCAGTTCCCTGTTCGAGCCAGCAGCAGCCACATGCAGGCAGCTGAAGGCTGCCATGATGGTAACATAGCCAGCTCTTCCGGAGTTAGTGGAAGACAGACAAAATCAGCAGCTCAGAGTGCTACTCCATTGGACAGAGATGAAACGAGATGGGGAGGGACTGTGGAGGCTTTTAAAAGTTGCCATGCAGAGAGACTCCCACTCTCTCTTCCCTCTAGGCCCTGCATCCGAGCTGCTGCTGTTTTCTCCCAGCTAAATCCATGGAACATCAATATCATCTGGTAGCCCCTGTTGATGCCTGTTTTTCCTGACAATAGCCAGCGGGCATTGTTACCGTTTTCATCCATATTTTGTTGTTGGGATTTTTCTTTTGGGTATTGGTGTTTTGGTGAGGGTTGGGTTCTGAGGGATTCCGCCATTCTGGGTGTGAGGCCCGTCACATGTTGAGGGAGGAAGTTCTAGTTTTATTTTTCCTGTTGCCAGTATCACGTTTATTTATATTCCCTGCTCTTTTTAATAAATCCTATTACATCTCTAATGATCTCTCATTTAATGTGATTTAANTTGGACTAGATGATCCTTGTAGGTCCCTTCCAACTCATAATATTCTGTGATTCTGTGATTCTGTGATTCTGTGATCTTGTAAGACAGGACAAAAAAGAAAAGCTAAAATATTTTTCCTGTTGTAGGCTGTTGTTTGAGTATTTCTTCACGTGTCATACAGTGTAATGGGTTCAGTCTGGTAATGGCTCCTTCTGGATGAAAACTCAGAGCTAAATACAGTGTGACCTCTGCATTACGACCCCACCCATTTGCAATGTGAATTTACTGCAGTTTTGCTTCCACCGTTTGCGAGTTTCCTGGACTGACACATGCACAGTGCCTATTCTCCGCTGAGGGGTGGTGCCAGAGCTTCCTGTGGGGCGGTGCCAGCCCGGCCCCACAGGGAGGGCCAGGAGTTACGCCGTCCCCTATTACTCTAAGCGCAGCTGGGGATCTGAGCCCCCCTGGGTGCCTGTTACTGTTACCATGGCTACAATCAGGGAAGGGAAGTGCCCCAGGAAAGTGGGGCTGGCCGCGGTGGCCAATGGGACATGTTCTCTCCACTGCCGCAGCTGAACCCCCCCAGTGCCATGTGGCGCCACTGGGGCGCACAAGATGCGCGGGGCTGACGGCACGCGGGAACAGCAGCGCGGGGCTGGCAGCACGTGGGATAGGTGGCACGGTGCCAGCGGTGCACAACCGGTGGCACAGGGCTGGCAGCGCGCAAGATGGGAGGCACAGGGCCAGCGGCGCGCGACCGGCGGCGCAGGACGGGCAGCACGGTACCGGTGGCGTGGGACAGGCGGCGTGCAGCGCGAGATGGGTGGCACATGGCGGGCATGAGCACCAGGGCCAGGGAGGGGGCAGGAGCAGCGGTGCAGGGTTTGGGCTGTGACCATGCGGTCGCAGAGGCCCAGAGAGGCCCATGGATTCTTGAGGGGGGGGGGCATCTCCCAAGTCAGAGGAGGCTCAGAAACGGTTCCCTTTGATCCCCCATGCTTAGAGAACCTGAGGGGAGAAGCAGAAAAGTGCCTGCAGTGCTCCGGAGTGCTGGGGGATGGGGCAATGGGCATGGCCTGCATGCATATTAACGACCTGCACTTCTTTGTGAGTTTAGCTTTTTGCGAGGCCCGTGGCCTGACCCGTTCCTCACAAATGATGAGGTATAACTGTAATGCAATTCATTGATTTACATGCGGTTATTGAGCAGGCTGAAGTGGTGATGAAGAAGATGTTATGAGGGCTGGGCAGGTGGAAGACTGCACCTAAGAATCTGGGAAGTAGTCGATGACAGAAAGGCTGTGGATGTACTTGGACCTTAGCAAAGCCTTTGACACGGTTTCCCACAATAAGCTGCAGGAGAAACTTGCAAAGCACGGGCTGGAAGGGAACATTTTATGCTGGGTTACAAACTGGTTGGAAGGGCGAG
>WEKX01000959.1:24015-34514 GCA_013390025.1 Pitta sordida | reverse complement strand
GACCTCTTCTTCCAGGCTGACGACACCAGAATGAGAGGGCACGGCCTCAAGCTACGCCAGGGGAGGTTCAATCTTAACGTTAGGAAGCGGTTTTTCACAGAGAGAGTAATTGCATATTGGAATGGGCTGCCCAGGGAGGTGGTGGAGTCGCCATCCCTGGAAGTGTTTAAGAGAAGACTGGACGAGGAGCTTAGTGACATGGTCTAGCCGGGGGGTGTAGGGCTGGATGACGTTGGGCCCCTTCCGGCTCGGAGTGGCCTGCTAGACTGTGAGGGATCTAGGTTGGTGTTACGCTCTGGGATGTGCTCTCGGTCTCTGTACGGGTATTAGATGGTGAGTTGGACTAGATGATCCTTGTGGGTCCCTTCCAACTCATAATTTTCTGTGATTCTGTGATTCTGTGATCAAATAAAATTCGGGACATGACCTTGTTGCAGTCAGGACAGGGTTAATTTTTGCAGTAGTCAGGAGGTGGCATGGCTAGGATTGGATGTTATTCTATGTCACCTTATCCCCTTGCCAAAGGCAGGGAAGGGGCCCCATCTGGTTGGGGTATTGCTAATTTCCAACTGGTGACCATTCACGTGTGTCTCGTTCTCCTCTTTTTTATCTACTCTGCTATTAATATTGTTGTTGTTAATGTTTATTTCTCATTTGTTATTTCTATTAAATTGTTCTTATTTTAATCCATGATCTTTATCTTTTGTGCTTCCAATTCTCCTCCCCAGCCACCTGCAGGGGGAGGGGGGAAGTGAGCAAGTCACAAATGGTTAGGAGTGTTTCAGTGAGAGAGCTAAATGTGGGAATACCATTCATAAACCACGACACAAAGGGTCCCTGAATTTGACTTGGGAGTGTGTTAACTTTGGCTTGGGACAGCATAGGACAACAAGGACAAACAAAAGTGGGGCTGGGTGCAACCAAGGGCTGGATATGGCAGATACACCCAGAGATTAGTGAGGCTGTGGCTCACAGGGGTCAGAAGCTGGATTAGCAGCAGGGTTGCCAGGGAGGAAAAGGTGGTGGAGAAGGAAGCAGTGGAGTACCTGCCCTGGGAAACACTCACACAGCAGACACCCTTGCATGGACAATACTGTATTTCTAGGAACAATATCCTCTGGAGTGTGATTGTTGAAGAAAGTAACAGAACTGTGTTCCCTAGTCCTCCTCCCTTTTCCTCAGTTGAAGCTGAATAATTTCCTCCTCCCTTTTCCTCAGTTGAAGCTTTAACCTAAGGTTAAATAAATCTGCAATATTACTTATAAAGGTATTTAATTTCCCTGTTCACTAGTTTTAGTTGTATTAACTAAAAGCAAACTCTCAGTCATATCTTATTTAACTGGGAGAAAACACTTTACCATCAAACCTTTCAGAATAAAATATCCTTTCTGCTCTGAATAAATTCCTCTGCAAAAAAACTCCAGTTAAATATCTAGCTACACACATCCAATGAGTGCGTCTCACTAGTATATATGTATCAGCCAAAAAAACTAAAATCCAGAATAAATTCAGTTTTATTTTCCCTTATCCTGAGTTTAGTGATATTCATATATGTTCTAAGGATATACAGGAATGTTGTGGTTTGGTTTTTTAAGTTAACACTTTGTTTCTTGCTTTAAATGCATATTTGAATTGCCTTTTGTGATTCTAGAGCATGACAGTGTTGTGGAAAATATTCCTCTTAGTTAGTCTCAAGAGTCCTAACAAGCGCAGAGAGGATTTTAGAGGGAACTCAAACAGATTTACCATTGGGGAAAATCCTGATTTTGCGTATTAATTTCTGGCTCTCCTTTTCATGAGGCATTCTCTTTCATGAGAAAGGACTGGTCATTTTAACATGGTCTTCTCCTAAAATAAGCACTGTAATACAGTCAGTCCTATTCCACTTCGCGACCCCCATATTGCAGCTTCACATCCTAGCGACATGATTTTTTAATGATGAAGGAGGCCCCTTTTCACAACTCTGCATGCATGATCTGGCATGTATGAATATTCAATTAGGCAGTTATGAATATACAAATCAACCCCCATGCCATGATGCACAGACCATGGGTGCACTGCTCTGCCCATGGAGAGCCACACTGGTCCCGCTCTGCCTCTCTGCTATGAGCCTCGCCGGCCCTGCTCCCTTCCCCTCTACTCTGCTCTAGGCCGCCCTAGCTTGCCCCCTCTCCCCTTGGGGCTGCACTTGCCCCCTCCTCTCCCCTTGGGGCCATGCTGGCTCCCTCCACTCTCCTCAGGGACGCTCGGGGCCACCGGGACAGCAGCGTGGGGGATTCCCACACACCAGTGTCCTGGCTGAGTAGAAAAGGGTTTTTTCCCGGCATGGGGGGGCTGCAGGCACCAGGAAACACCGACACAAACACCAACACACAGCAAGGCAGTACCAAAACAGCGCCAGAGCACCGGGGAAACCGTGCAAGGGTGTGGGGCAAATTTGTATATTAATTAGCTGCCAGTCAATGCAGAAGGCGGGCTACGTGGGAGCCAAATAAGACCACCGTCCCGTGGTATAGGAGATCCAACTGTATTCCAGATAGGGCCAGTTAGACTATTACTTTCTACTAAAAAGTAATTTTCACTAAAACTGGAAGTAAGAGAGTACAGTTGTGTAATCACAAATTGAATCTCTCCTTGAACAAAACACAATACCAGAGTAGCAAAAAGATCTGTACAGTTCAGTCAGATTTTGCTAAATGACTTTATTTGCTGGTGTTACAAAAGCATGTAGTGTTAGTCATGGAAGTTACTTTTCACTGCAGAACTTGCTCAACACAACTATAAGCATAGTTAACCTTTCAGATGCAGACTGGCTGCCTGTTAGGATACACAGACACCCCAAAGAGGTGTAGCTTCTTGTCAGTAGTATGGTCACAGCTATCACTCTGGTTGTTTAGCTAACCTTTCTACAACAACACTATATTTTCACAAAACTCAACCCATGGCATGGACAGATTCATTGTCCTGGCTAAGTTACTACTGATACACTCCTCTCTGATTCAGGTTCCATAATTTTTGTCCCTGACCTTGTATTTTTCTCTTGGTCTAATAGTTGAGTTTCCAAAATTGATAACATGTCTTAACAACATTTAGTAGAAACTGGTCATGTAACCTCTGGTGGGAAGTATCATGGCTTTAGTCCTCTTTGCTTTCTGCAAGGATATTGCCCCTTGCTTGGGCACTCAGGAGTATTTTAAATTTTATCCACAGTTGTGTGTTCAAGATGTCGGTGCCCCGAGCAGAAGAGATGCCATCCCACATCATGAGATTGTGGTTGCTGTTAAATTCTGTGGATTTGCATACCCTGCCAAACAGCTATTCCCATAAACTTTTCCATGGCTGGTGAGCTTTTATTATGGTAACATGCTCAGCTTGTAGAAAGGCTGCCTTTCTATTTAAATGGCTGGTATGCTAGTTAGAAACATCTGTCTTACTGTGAATGTTTTTCTTCCCTCCAGAACAACACTGACAGAGTCTTCAAACATTTATTATCCAGTAAGAGAGTTATTATAATAAAATATTGTAGAACCTATTAATTGAAGAAAATTAAGTCTTTCTTAACATATAATCAAGAGTCCAGTACAACAAAAATAATTTAAAGGCTATGAACTGACAGAAGAGATAGTGAACATTTTATCAATTCTCCAGTAGACATTTTCCACAAAGTTTATCTGACTGGGATTTTCTGGTGTGTATAACACACCAGGACTGTAGTAGTCTCAGAGATAACTACAGCTGAATAATCCAAGCTGACATCTGTCTGGATGCACTATCACAATTCGTTCCTTAAATTCCTAGATTCTGGTCTAAGATGTTTGGTCATATCCGTGAGTAGTGAATGAACAATTCCCTCCTAAGACAGGTGTCCATTAGCAAAATAGCATGCTTCATTTGGTCTTAAGCATGGGCGACAGCTAATAAAAGCATATGAACATGTGTTATGTATATATGAGCCATAAGCCATAATCCTCTTTCTGCAGAAACATTTCCTATTGCCCCAATTATTATGAGTGCTGTGAAGTATTTCAGCATGGAAAATTATGTCCATAACATCTGTGTCCAGGCTGGAAACACACAAGCATTGAGGAGTACTATTCACGAACATCCATTTAGGAGTTATTCCATTCCTGTTGTCTGTCAGCAACAGGACTTATATAAAGACAATTCATTAACACATGCTCCCTTCCTGCCAGCTGTCACAGTCACTGCTGCTGGCCCCTGGCACTGAGCTAAGACTGGCTAAGACTGGCAATAGGCTGATGCCCCTTCCTGTTGCTAAACAGTCCATGAAGGACAAAGTGTTTCTCTGGGCTACTTTCTGAAAGAACTCACAAATGGAACATCTACCCAATGAACTACCAGGTAGATTTCAGAATTTGTGTCCAATATTTTTTCAGTGCTGTAAAAAGAGATGTGTAAATACCTTCTAATATGCTCCCTGATAGGAAAGATAAGTTTAATTTCAAATCTTTTATATGACAATCGCATATATACAGTGCGTTTCACCAAGTAGATCATAAAATCTAGAATTATTTAAAGTGGGGAAAAAAGACACATAAGTGCTTCAAAGCTTACTGAGAGCTTGTACAATTCTGACTCTGAATCAGACTTTTCACTTAGGCAATTATTTTCTATCTCCCAAAGAAGAGTCATTGCAACTCAGGAAGGTTCCAGTGCTGGACATTGATTTCAGCTGCATCTCTGCAGTACAGCTAGTACAATGAATGTGCCAAAGCTGATATTTCCATTGTATCTGAAAACTCACAGCCTCAAAGCAGCAACTGAGAATTCCTTCTAGATGAGTTTTCCATTACAAAGCAAGGAACTCTGTTAATCTGAAGCACTACAATATTTTCTTCCCAGCTGGTCACTTTAATAGGCCTATAGGAGTATCTGTCTTGGTTACTTTGAGAGAAAATTATTATTATTAATACAGGTCACAAGTTCAGTAAGAATAGAAAAACATAAGAAAATGTCCTTCATATCAGGAAGTTGGTTTCTTCATCGACAGCCTTACCCAACAGCTTCTATTTCTCAACTGAGAAATTAGTTGCATTCACTTAGCAGAACTAGAAGGAGAAGAACTGAAAGAAGACTCACGGGTGAGTATTCACAGAGAGACTGGGAATAGCCATTAGCTTGGGAGCAGAGGCCACTCTGGCCATGGTTACAACAAGGAGATCACTGAAGAAGAGAAAGTGCCAAGAGGTCTCTCAGAAAGCTTTGCTGTCTGTAGCCAAAACATGCACAAGAGGGTAAGTGGTGGTTCTTGGAGCAGACCATGTGTGGCATGAAGTCCTGTGGCTCTGGTCTTCCAGATCTTCACTGGCACAGAGGGAAGAGCCAAGCAGAGGCACCCAGCCAGAGGGAGAGTCTATAAAAACCGCAAAGCAGACTCCCTCTTTCCAAGAGATCATGTAGATATACATATGCATATATTTCCCTGAAACTGAGCACCGACCAGGCCGGAAGTGTGTTTGTTTGGAACACAGAAAATATAACTACCCAGGTTGTTACCTGGAAGGCTTCCAAAGCTGTTCTCCTAGCTGAAGGCAGTTGCCACAGGCCACAGAGTTTAATAAAACAGTCCCTACCAAAGGTTTACAGCACTAAACTGCACACTTGAGGCCAGATTACTAATAACAGATGGGCAAAATATAAAGCTGCACAGACTAAATGGGTGGCCTGTTAGTGGACGCTTCCCATAAC
Organism: Pitta sordida; assembly: GCA_013390025.1. Classification (NCBI taxonomy): domain Eukaryota; kingdom Metazoa; phylum Chordata; class Aves; order Passeriformes; family Pittidae; genus Pitta; species Pitta sordida. The sequence continues at coordinate 28,805 of WEKX01000959.1, read as the reverse complement.
CAGGGGATTTTTGAATGACATATGTTTATCTTCCCCCACTCCTCGGGATACTATTTCATTATACACAGTAATACTATTTCATTATATACAGTAATTGTTGGGCTTGCAATGATGTTAATTTGCTGTGCGTGCAGGTTTTCTCCCTGGTAAACCAAAGATGCTCTACCCTGACATCTCCCTTGGGCTCGACAGGGGAATGGCTACCTGGAAATGACTGCACTTGATGTTATCAGCATTTGGGAGGCATCTCTGCCTTGACTGAGAAAGGAAGTTGGAGGTCATTTTTTATCCACAGAGGAAAGCTAGAGTGAGAAAAGGATAAAATGTAGTGGAAATAACTTCAGACACATCACAGACAATCTGGATGGAGACTGGATAGAGGCTGCTGCACAGCAGCAGTGAGTGAACGCACACCTGACCTTCATGCTTGATTGGAGGTGAGAATCCAGCCCGGATCAATGTCTGTGGAAATACAGCCATTTGTATATTCACCTGTATATTTGCTTGTATATTTGGGGCAGCCACAGCACTTGAGCCACATTCCCAGAAATCCACTCTGCAAATAGCAGAGTTCTTCCTCCAAGAAACCTGAGGTAGCTGAAACATTGCAGAGGAGGTTTTTGGTTTCTAAATGACTCACAGACCTTTCTGTTCACAGGCCCTGTTCAAGCAAGGGACCTTATGATGGACATTTGTAAAACTGAGAGGCATTTTTAACCCAACAACTGGTTGGCATAGATTGCCATTTCCCTAAAGGGCATTTTTTACTTCCTGTGACATAACCATCATCCCATCAAACATCTGATGGGTTTTTATGGTTGTAAGTACAAGACAAGTCAATTTATGTCCCTGTCTTTTCCCTTCTACCTTCACATACACATTCATTGCCCCTGGTGGACACAAGATCCTGCCACCTGCCCTGGGATGTGCCTCAAAGCTGGAGCAGGACAGGACTGTATTCCTCAGAACACCTGTGGAATTGCTGCTGTGGGGCTCTAGAAAGGAGCTAGCTTTGGACTCAAAGACTAAACAAATCTCAACACTAGCTGAGTTATTAGAGACAGGCACTGAGTAATCATGTTCCTACCTGTATAAACTGGAATTAAAAGTGAGTTATTCAGTCAGTGGAAATAAATGGATTTTTACAGCTGGTGTGGCTGATGTGTACTCTGTATATCACATTTATATATCTTCCTTCCACCAACCAGCTACCCTTTCAATAATCAAGCTCTATAGCTATAACAATTCTACTGACTGGAAAGAAATATGTGTTCACAACACGCACCAAGAGATAAATCTTGTTACAGCACCGGCAACACATTCCCTGCATTACATGTGCCAAAGGAGTAGGATTTATTTGGGTCATTTATGCTCCACTGGAGTGGAAAAAGGCAAAAAAAACCAGGCCTTGCTATAGCGAATTGGACTCTTTGAGTCTTGCAGAGAATAATCCCCATGCATCGGTTAACCGGGATTGCCGTCCATCAAGTCAGCAAGGGGTGGCCATGCAGAACAGGTCTGTTCTGGACTCACAGCCATGTGTGTATCTTACCTTTTTCAGTCTCTGGCCATACCTACACAGAGGTACAGCAGAGACCCCAGAGATCCCTTGCTCACCCCTGTAGCAGCCCCTCACACAATGACTGCCATAGGAGTTCCATAGAAGCACCTCCTGCTGCCTGACATACCCTGTCCCACGTGAAAACCTTCAGCTCAGCTCTCGGTCCCTTTTGGACAGGTTACTCTGAGGCAGTTCTATTTTGTACAAGTTATTATTCATCCTGCAAATATACCCAGAGCTTGCAGAGAGACCAGTGTCCCACTTGGCTGTGCAGCCACTGAGTCACAAACTCCTGTGATCTAGATGGAGCAACAAGGGAACAAAGGGCAGAGGAAGGGGAGCACAGCAGGTCTGAGACCAATGCTGGCTTCAAAACCATCACTATCCCCTCAGATAAAGGAAGAGACACTAACGTTCAAACTTCTGGGAGTTGCTGCCTCCTCCTCCTCTGTCTGCCCTAAAGCTGTGAGCAGAAAACACCCCTTCACCAGCATAAAGAAAACAGCTAGCACATTGCAGCTAGTGCTACAACTACGGGATAACCTGGTGTACCTCTGCAGGCACCTGGTCGGTATTTCAGAGATGCTGTAGATAAACAGCGATAAACAGCCTATCTATCTATATTCTTATGCACAGCATGCTTTCTTTCTGCAACATACTTAGAAAGTATTGACACTGAGGATGAGAAGCTGAGGTAGAAGAATGGAGCAGGGGGGAAAAAAAGCCCAAGTTCTGTATTTGAGCTTCAGCATCAAACAGGATAAATCTGTCAGGGCATCATAGGCTGCCTGTCCCCACAAGGGGAGAAGGGGCAGTGAGTTCACATTTAATTAAAATAGAATCAATGGTGCATGGTGCTTTCAACTCTTACTAGCAAAATAATAGCAAAAAAATTAGCAAAAAATTATCACAGAATGAAGAAATGCAGGTGGGGAGTTGTGTTCGTGGAAAATTGAAATGGCTCTATAGTGTTTCAAAGTGAAAATTAAATTAATTTTTCTGAATTACTATCATTGTGGTAATGCATGTATGAGTCTGAAAGGACGTGATCTTTACTATTTTATTGTGAAGGCTTTTAGACTGGAAACACCCCACCAGCGTAGATTTTTCCAGCTTTTGAGTAAAAGACTGCAGAGTAGCAGGACCATGCATTTCAAGAAACTACATAGAAATTATCTATTTACTATCCCAGTTATCAACTCTGTATTTGTATTATGACAGGGGTGAAGAAACAAAAACTATTTCACTGTTACTAAAGCAGTCCAGCCCAGGGAAGGGACAGAACTTTTGAAAGAGTGAAGGAAATGATTGCAGAGCTCCTGAATGTCTTAATACTAAGATTCTTGGTCTTTCTAGTTTGATATAGGTTTTCCATTTTGTTATGACACAAGAAGCCATGGGGAAGGGTGTTTGGATATATCACGTACCACTAGACACACAGAATTTTAAAACTCCTCAACTGATAAGCCAGCTCAGATCTGGTCTGACTTGTTTTCCCATCATCCCATCAAGCCTCTGAAGTCTGGCCAAGAGAAATTAATAGGAGATACATGGGTATACAGAAATGAATGGGATGGGGAACTGTGTGGAAAATTTCCTTTTTCCTGTAATTTTCTTTAGAGAATCAGAGTGAGAAACCTATCTAAAAGTTACATACTTTGAGAAGACAATAGCACAATATCCGAGCCACAGGATGCAGAAAGATAGTAGATGACAAAGGATTAGCAAAGGAAGGGTGAAATATACAGTACCACAAGAACTTGAGGAGACCTTCTGGGTCACTGACTCTAGCTGACAAGAGACTTTGGGATCTACATAATATAAACCCAATCCTTATGCGAGTACACTCCACTCTGAAATGCTGAAGGATCTTCCTGTCAAAGAGAAAAGATAACCCAGTGACCTCTTGCTCTGGTAGTCAGAAACCCAACCACTATTCTGTCTGATCTTATTCATGTATGTTTCTGCTTGTTCATACAGATCTTCTCTGCTTTTTTTTATCCTTCCCTGCTACTGGTCCTAAGATATATGACTCACAGGTTCACAGGTTATTCTGAGTTGGAAGGAACCCACAGGATCATCTAGTCCAACTCTCAAGTGAACACCCACCCAAGGATCAGACTCACAAGCGTGGAACCATGGGCACCACACTCCATCCATCCAAGCCTCCAATAATCTAGGCCATGTCGCTGAGCTCCTTGTCCAGTCTTGTCTTAAACACCTCCAGGAATGGAATGGTGCCTCTACCACCTCCCTGGGCAGACCATTCCACTGAGAGATCACTCTCTCTGTGAAAAAGCTCTTCCTAGCATCCAGTCCTAAGGTAGTTTTCTAAAAAAACTTGCTGTGGCATGATCTATTACTGCAAGTTTCATTTTATGCTATTTCATCCTTACCTCCATGTGTTCAGTCTTTTTAACATTCAGAAGAGAAATTTATTTGTGTGTGTGTGTGTGTGTGTGTGTGTGTGTGTGTGTGTTACTTGTGTAACTGATGGAGTATGGATGTTTAAGCCATGCTTTCTATTTTTCTTAAATGGAGGTGCTGTGGGTTTTTACTTTCAATGAAGATATTTGAAAGCAAATTGGTATAGGAGGAAGAAGGATGAACATAATGCAATAAAAAGCTTCAGGTTGGGAAATGCAGTTGTGTATTTCATATGGAGGCATATACTGAACTGAAGCTCAGGTTCAAATATGCATAAAATATATATACATACTTGCATAAATATGGACTCCATAACCAAGAGTTATAGTGACACAATTAGGTAAACTGTTTAGAAACATAAGGGATTTGAAATGTTGTCTTTTCTTTCTAAAGATAATTGGATTCAGCCTTAACATAGAATCTGCAATACCACATGAAAGGCAAACTGATTCACANTGCGGGGAGGTTGCAGCCAGATGGGTGTGGACCTCTTCTTCCAGGCTGACGACACCAGAACGAGAGGGCACGGCCTCAAGCTACGCCAGGGGAGGTTCAATCTTAACATTAGGAAGCGGTTTTTCACAGAGAGAGTAATTGCATATTGGAATGGGCTGCCCAGGGAGGTGGTGGAGTCACCATCCCTGGAGGTGTTTAAGAGAAGACTGGACGAGGAGCTTAGTGACATGGTCTAGCCGGGAGGTGTAGGGCTGGATGACGTTGTGCCCCCTCCGTCTCGGAGTGGCCTGCTAGACTGTGAGGGATCTAGGTTGGTGTTATGCTCTGCGATGTGCTCTCGGTCTCT
>WEKX01000959.1:0-12902 GCA_013390025.1 Pitta sordida | reverse complement strand
TCCATCATTTATCAGAAGTCTTGGAGCACAGGTGATATCCCAGAAGACTGGAAGTTGGCAAATGTGACCCCCATACACAAAAAGGGTCGGAATGATGATCCAGGAAACTACAGACCTGTTAGCCTCACCTCGGTCCCAGGCAAAGTTATGGAACAGATAGTGCTGAGTGCTATCATGCAACACCTGCAGGATGGACAAGACATCAGGCCCAGCCAGCATGGGTTTAGAAGGGGTAGGTCCTGCTTGACCAACATGATCTCTTTATGATCAATAACCCACCTGGTGGATGAGAGGAAGGCTGTGGATGTGGTGTGTCAGGATTTTAGTAAAGCATTTGACACAGTCTCTCATGATATACTTCTGGAGAAGATGGCAGCAAGGGGTTTTGATAGGAGTATTCTCTGCTGGGTCAGGAACTGGTTGGATGGCCGGTCCCAGCGAGTTCAAGAGATTATAGAATCATAGAATCACTAAGGTCAGAAAAGATCTCCAATATCATCAAGTCCAACCTTTGACTAAACCACACAATGAAGTGTAGTATCTGGTCATTTTTGAACACTTTCAGAGATGGTGACTCCACTACTTCCAATGCCTTACACTGTTCCAACGCTTAGCCACTCTTTCAGTAAAGAAATTTTTCCTGCAGTCCTGAACCTCGCTGTGTGCAACTTGAGGCATTTCCCCTTTTCCTATCACTAGCTGGCTAGAGAAGATGCTCACCCCTACCTTGCTCCAACCTCCTTTCTTGTAGTTATGGAGAGTGATAAAGTTCCCCCTAAGCTCTGAGTTAAACAACTCCAGCTTCCTTAGCCACTTCTCATTGGATTTATGTTGCAGACCCTTCTTCAGCTCCATTGCCCTTCTCTGGACACACTCCAGGACATCAATATCTTTCTTGTAGTGTAGGACCCAGGCCTAAACACAGGATCTAAGGTGTGGCCTCACCAGTGCCAAGTACAGGGGAATGATCACTGTCCTGGTCCTGGCCACACTATTGCTGATACAGGCCAGGATGCCATTGCCTTTCCTGACCACCTCAGCACACTGCTGGCTCATGTTCAGCTGCTGTCAACCAGCATCCCCATGTCCTTTTCCTCCAGGCAGTTTTCCAGCCACTCTTCCCTAAACTTGTAGTGGTGCCTGGGATTGTTTTGATTCAAGTGCAGAACCCAGCACTTTGCCTTGTTGAACCTCAGAAAATTTGCCTTAGCCCATCAATTTAGTCTGCCCAGACGCCTCTGTAGGGCCTTCNGACAGATTAGAGAAATAGATAGACTCCAACATTATGAGATTTAACAAGTCTAAGTGCCAGGTTCTACACTTTGGGCATAACAACCCCATGGATCCGCTGATGGCTCGGTCTACCTATTTTACAAAATAATTTTAGCATAGAGCTGTAAAATAAAGGTGAGAGAAGCCCAGTGACAGTGAGTGTTCTATGATAGCTGGTGTCAACGCTATTTGCCCAGTCACTCCTCCTAGGCAGCATGGGCTTGTGGGACCGTTAGCTACACTGGGATTTTACGGCACATCTTGAGAGTTGAGAATGACTTGCCAGGCCAAGTAAAAGCCATATCTGGTCCCAGTTTAGATCAGATAACTAGGCTGGAAAACACTCAAATACCAATGAGAGTAATTTTATGTAGAGAAAAATTCTCGTTATTACTAACAAGTAAAAGCCTGTGTCAACAGTTCAGAAAAAAACTGAGAGACCTGAGGTTTGCTGAGTACAAAATCCTCATTAAATCCTTTAAAGCACAAGATGGGATCTTTTCATAACTGCAAAGGATTAGTGAGCCTGAGGCACTTCCAAATTCCATTCGTAACTATCAAAATATCACATCCCATATTCTGAATTCTGAAGGGAAATATTGGTGTCTGTGGTTTCAGATTGTTTTCTGTCCTTTTTTCTATGGACAACAGCCATTTTAGAACTGAATTGGAAATTTTTGGTGGTCTTCTCGCTTGCCTGCAAATATGTACTTTTTGTATTTCTGTTCCAGCTCTCAGAAAAAAACCCCAAATATTGTAGTAATCTGTAGAAACAAAATAGCATGAAAAATGAGGACACATGCTCTAACAGAGAGACTACAACCTATCTGCTATAATAGCCTGTACTACTCATGTTATTTATAGTCTGGGAAAAAAATTTCCAGTGCCACATGGTTTGGAGTCATAAGCAGGTAGACAATTTTCCAGAAGGGACCTAAATCTGTAGTCTTATATTTGGAAGAAAGGCTGTGGCATGTACACTGAAAATGGCTAGATTCTGGAAAATAAATTTTCTAATGGCAGAAATGAGTCCCCGTAGTTCACAAAAAGGAACTCATGTCTTGAGTTAAATGAAATCTTTGTTTACAAAACAAAATAATTCTCTTGACATATAATTTTAATGTTAACTGCTTGAAGACATTTTATTTTGAGATTAGATAATTTGTTAAAGAAACTGAATTAGACTCATCCTAGAAGTATAATTGAATTTATTTTGGTATCCTTTTAGATGTGAAGACGTGTTTGTATTTCAGAACAGAAAACTCCTATGAATTAAGGGATAAAATCTTCTGTAGTGTAGCAATCTTAGAGGGATACTCCGAAGTGTTAAAACCCTTTTTTAACCTTTTAGTTAGGACTGGTTTCAATGTGCTTTCCTTCTGAGAAGCATTTTTTCTCTAGTGAATCATCATTTTTTAATGGAAAAAGAAATCAGAATAAATTTCTTAACCAACCCCCTGAAAAAAAAATCCAGCCATGGTCCCCAGGGCACAGAGCTCTTTAAGGTCAAAGTAACTTAGTGAGACATTTCATCAGTTGATCTGAACCAGCACAGTTTCTCTGAAGACAACAGAGACACATTGATTTACAGCTCCTCAGAGTATCCATGCGAATTTTGCAAATTTCACAAATTTTCCATGGCACTTATCCCTTCTGATGGCTTGTGTTAATGATGCTGCAGTAGAGAGGTCTTCAAGGTGATCATAATGGAATATAGCTAATAAATTATTCCTGTCATATGAGATCTACTGTAAAATCTCACTTGGATTAAACAACTCACCCTCCCTTTGTCTCTAGAAATATTCAGCAGCAAATGCTTTGAGTTGAATGCAAAGATGGTCCTTTGACCAAACCATCACTCTCTTCCTGGCCTTCCAAGAAAATCAGAACAAAGCTCTTCCTGTGCTTTGCAAATGCCTTCCATAATATTAAAAACTAGACCTTTGCAGTTGAAGGGACATTTCTGGAGAATGAGATAGAGGAAAAAAAACCAACCAAATGGAACCCCCCAAAAACCAGAGGACAGGGACCCTGTCAATTGATCGATCTCATAGGAACATTCAGGGACATACTAGGTAACACAGTTTCCTTGAAAGACAATGAAATCTGCCATTTGGAAAACTAAGAAAACATTTAGTTTATAGGAAAGAGAAGGAAATGTAAACAGCCTTACCATACTGCTTTTGACTACAGTAAGCCCTCTCCACTTTGCGCCTCCCAGATAGCAGTTTCACGTCTATGGGGTGTGATTTTTCAGTGATTAAGGAGGCCCGTTTTGCGACTGTGCCTGTGCCAACTGACAGTCATGAATATTCAAATCAGACAGTCACAAATATTCAAATCAATCCCCATGCTGAGCTGCATGGACCATGGGTGCAGTGCTCTGCCCGCCCTGCTCTGCTCCGCTCCACTCGGAGGGAGGCGGCTGTGGCGAGTCCGCTCAAGTAGCTCCTGCCCCACTCTGCTCCACTCAGAGGGAGGCCACCTCCACTTGAGTGGACCTGCCATGCCCACCCTGCCCTGCTCCACTCTGAGGGAAGCAGCTGCAGCAGTTCTGCTGGTGCTGCACTCGTGCCATGCTTGCCCTTCTCCCCTGTTTCGCTCTGAGCGAGGGGGCTGCAGCAGGTCCGCTGGCACCATGCCCACGCTGCATCTGCCCCACTCTGCCCGGAGCAGTGTGGCTGCAGCAGGTCTGCCCGTGCTGCACCCACGCCACATCTGCCCAGCTCCCCTCCACTCCGCTCCAAGCAAGAAGGCTATGACAGGTCCTCCCGGCACTGCATCGGCCCCGCTCTGCTCAGAGCGAAGAGGCTGCATGCAGTTTTGAAAGATTTATACACTCTCAGGTTAGATGTGGTGTCCGAGACTTTCTTGGGTTAGACATCTTCCTCGAGTATGGAGAGATCAGGTCTATCCACCCAAGTGGTTCCCTGCACAAGTGTCCCCGGCCGAGCAGAAAAGGGGTTTTTCCCAGTGTGGGGTGGCTGCAGGCAACAGGAAGCACCGACACAAACACTGATACACAGCAAGGCAGTGCTGAAACAGCACTGGAGCGCCAGGCGGCGGTATGAGGGTGTGGGGCAAACATGCATATTAATGAGTTGCCACTCTATGCTGATGGAAGGCTGCACAGGGAGGGAGGGAGGGAGGAAAGACATGGATCTCCCTTCTTACTGTTAATATGTCTTTGAACCAATTATTTGACAAAAAAGCAATATGAGCAAAATGAAAACTGGATGCTTATTTCTTTGTCACCTGTCAAGGCAATCAGTTATTCAGCATCTGAGAGAGTTGTGGAAGGTACACGTTAAGAGATAACCTACTCTTGGGCACAGCATGCCTGAATATAATAAAAGCAGTAAAATTAATGCAGACCTCCTTAAAGAAGTAGGGTGTTGTACTGAAGAGAGAAGGCAAATATTCTGGCTTGGAATTCCTGCTGTTATAAGGATAAAGTAGGAAATTGAGATCCTGAGCTGTTGTAAAATGGCACAATACTACTCACTCTCTTTCTACCTCTCCCTCTCTGTTTTTTTTCTTGTACAGTTTAGTTCCTTTTTCCCAATTTTTTTTCACTTTCTGTAAATCCTTGTATACTGTATCAAATTATTTTCCTTACTCCATCAAAAAATGTAAGCTTTTTTAAAAGTTAAAAAATGTTTCCTTAAAAACATGACTTAAAAATCTATGCTGACCTTTCTTGTTTTTAAAGTAGTTGAGTATCAAATTTTATTCATCTACTATTTCAGTAAATTCTGCACAGAAAAATAGTTTTTATGGAGGATTCTTGAAAAAGTGAACTTTCCCTTCCCCAAGAACCAGAGCCCACATGAGCGTTAAGCACCATATTGAATAGCGAGGCGACACTGTGCTTGAGTTCCTTGAGTTTCTTTGGGGCTCTTAGATGGCAACCAGACAGCTTGTTTCTTATTAGTAGTTTTCACAATGTCTTTTAACACTTCTTATTTTGAAAGGTTGGTTTAAGATGATCCCTAAGGCTCATTCCTTATTTAAAAAAAGCAGGGAGAGAGACATCAGTGTGTGAGCCACTCAGGTTTTTTTGAAAGGAATTTTCATGTAAAGAATTTAGGTTTGTGCTGTGGTCTTATGTTCCCTGAGCACTCATTTTACACTTCATCTAATAACCCAATACTCTCCTTGGCAGGCATCCTGCTTCTGAACTGTTCAGAACATTTATTTTTGTTTTTATGCCTTAAGTGAGGTTCCTCTAAATTGATTTTGGCTTGCCCTATTATAGTTTAACACTTCATTCATCCATTTGTTCTGTGAACTGCTTCATTTTCCATTGACTTAGCCCTGAACTTCCTGATGTCTTATGAGGCAGCAGTAAAACTGAAGGACTTGCAGATCATTTCTATATGAAGAGCAAAGTAGAAAGAGCTAAACCCATTATTTTCTTACTGTAATTCACACCACTTTGCTTAGAATGATGAACATGTAACTAATCCGCCAGACAGAGGCATAGTATATTTCAGGTTGGAGAGGACCTTGGGGGGTTCCCAATAGCAGGGTTAGCTCTGAAATCAGAATTAATTGCTCTGGGGTTTATCCAGCCAAATTTTCAATACTTCCAGGCATGGTGACTGCAGAACCTTTCTGGGAAACTTGTGCCACTGCCTGACTGTCCTTACGAGGAAAATATTTTTCCCTATAAGCAGTTATAACATCCTCTATTCCCCCACCAGGGAACTTAGTAACTTCCTCGTAGCAATGGCAAGATGACAATAAATCCCTGGAAAATCTTCTCTTCTCCAGGTTGAATAAGGTCAGTTACTTAAGTTTCTTCCCATAAAGCTTGAGCTCCAGCCCATTGACCATCTTGGTGGCCTCCACCGAACTGTCTCAAGTTTTCCAATGTCTTCCTTGCATTGGAAGGCTCATAACTATCCAGTAATTCTTGTCTAAGTATTGCTCTCTGACCTGTGCAAATTAATGGCTTGTGCCACTCTCAAGACTCAATGGCGTTTTTTGGTGCCTGAATGGTGTTCTCTTTCTCCCAGTGCAACTTCTAAGTAGTCTGCAATCTTGCCAAAATTAGCCATGGAATCTATGGCTATGTCTAAACTAAGGAACAAAGAAGGGTGTCCAAGTCACCTAGTTGAGATTCCTTTGCAATGAAAGGGATGGTTTGTGCATCAGGCAGTCTCTCACATACTGATTTCTACAGGAAAGAAGCAAGGTATCTGGACAGTAGTCTGTCATACGATATAGCTTGGTGGGTACATGTACGTACTGCTCATCTATGATGTAAAAAGGAATGAGGACCCTTATTGCCCATGAGTGCAATTGCTGAAAGTATAACTCAAAAAGGTCTAATGAAGAAGTCAAAAGAGGACCTTAGATATCTTTGAGGGGCTCTGAGAGGCAGTTATGGCATGGTTTCCTGTTTTTATTTTAAATTTTTACTCATAGCTTTCAGATGTGACTACCAGAACTGAAGTGTCATCCCTGGATAAGCTTATTGATGAGTCTGATTCCCTTTTATTACAATGGGCACAAAACCAATGATCACATTTACATAAGCTCACTTCTTTCTGCTGCCGATTCTTCAGCTAACTCTGACTACAAGAGGAATTTTCTGTAAGACAGTATCTTTCATTAGTGCAAATGTCCTTTTAACAACAAAGAACAAATTATGGCATTTAACCTCATGTCAAAAGTATAATTTCTCCTTCCCATGGACAGCTTTAGAGGATAGTGTTTCAGGAAGTCCAGTGAAGTTACTCCTAGAGAAAGGTCTTGAGAGAAAAGTTTCTTCATCAAAATATCACAGTACTAGCAAGGTTGGAAAAGACTTTTGAGATCATCAAGTCCAACCTATAAGCCAAGACCAACCCATCGTGTAAACCACGGAACTAAGTGCCTCATCCAGCCTACTCTTAAACACCTCCAGGGACGGTGACTCCACCACCTTCCTGGGCAGCCCATTCCAGTGATGGATCACCCTTTCAGAGAAGAATTTCTTCCTAATATCGAGCCTAAACCTCCCCTGATGGAGCTTGAGAATGTGCCCTCCTCTTCTGTCACTAGTTGCCTGAGAGAAGAGACTGACTCCCACCTGACTACAACCTCCTTTCAGGTAGTTGTAGAGAACAATAAGGTCTCCCCTGAGCCTCCTCTTCTCCAGGCTAAACAACCCCAACTCTCTCAGCTGCTCCTCATAGGGCTTGTGGTCCAGCCCCTTCACCATCCTAGCTGCCCTTCTCTGGACACATTCTAGCATCTCAACATCTTTCTTAAACTGAGGGGCCTAGAACTGGACACAGTACTTAAGGTGTAGCCTAAACAGTGTCGAGTACAGGGGAAGGATAGCTTCTCCAGTCCTGCTGGCCACACCATTCCTGATGCAGGCCAGGATGCCGTTTGCCTTCTTGGCCACCTGACCACACTGCTGGCTCATGTTAAGTTTCCTACCTATCAGTACTCCCAAGCCCGTTCTGCCTGACCACACTCCAGCCACTCTGTCCCCAACCTATAGCTCTGCATAGGGTTATTGTGACCACAAGTGTCACTTGTTAAATCTCATCCTACTGATTGTCTACAAAGAGAAAAAAGAAAAACTGGAAGTAAAAGATTAGAAAGAAATAAGAGCTGGTTCCATGTAGATGATGCTGGAACACAATGGGAGTTTCTGCTCTCACACTAAGTTGGGGACAAATGTCGAACTGCCAGATGGTAGAATGGCCCTTAAGAGGGACCTTGACAGGCTAGAGAAATAGGCAGATTCTAATAATATGAGATTTAACAAGTCTAAGTGCCGGGTTCTTCACTTTGGACATAACAATCCCATGCATCAATACTGGCTGGGGGATGAGTGGCTGGAGAGTGGTGAAATGGAGAGGGATTTAGGAGTAATGAGTGACAGAAAACTTAATGTGAGCCAACAGTGTGTCCAGGTTCCTAAGAGGGCCAGTGGTATCCTGGCCTGTATCAGGAGTAGTGTGGCCAGCAGGAATAGGGAAGTTANCAATCCCTGTACGGGCATTCACTTAGGAGTTGGCCTCGATGACCGTTGTGGGTCCCTTCCAACTCAGAATATTCTGTGATTCTGTGATTCATTTAAACTCCACTGCTCCAAGCATGGTCATCTAGGGCAGGTAGCTAAGGACTGTTGTGTCCAGTTGGGCTTTGAATACCTCCAAGGATCAAATTAGACAACCTTTCTGAGCAATCTCTGCCACTGCCTGGTCACCGATAAGAGTATAAAAATATAATTATTATATTTAAATGAAATTTCATGCATTTCAATTTGTGTCGATTGTCTTTTTCTTTCATTGTTTGGGCATAGCTGAGAAGAGTCTCAGTCTACCTTCTTTACTCCCTCCATGAGATACATATATACACGGTTTAGGTCCCCTGAACTTTCACTCCCCCAGGCTAAATAGTACCAGCTATTGCAGCCTCTCCCTGTGCATCAAGTGCTCCAGTTCCTTAATCACCCTCCATGGCCCTTCTCTGGACTTGCTCCAGTATGTCAATGTCTCTCTACAAGGGAGCCCAACACTGGGCCCAGAATGCCAGATGTGTCTGACAAACAGTGTGCAGGGAAGGATCACCCTCCTCATCCTGCTGGCATGCTCTGCCTGATGCAGTCCAGGAGGCTGTTGACCTTCCATGCTGCAAGCGCATACTTCTCCGCACTGTTCCTTCTTTCCATACAGATGCTGAGGACGTACAGAAATAGCTGCAAACACTCCAGAGTGGTCAGTCAGTGCCTTATCCACTTCCACAAGCAAAGCAAAGGATTGGGAAATTCACTCGCTGAATCACTTATTTCTAAAAAAACCTACACCACAATTAAGTAGAAACATATTTTTTAAGATGTAGATGCTTATTCAGCACTGCTGATAAGAAAATCTCCTTCAGAACAGACTTGATGCAATGTTAAATTTTTGCTTTCCAAAGCCCCATAACTTCCGGGTCTAGCCCACAGTACCACCTAGTGGGAGACGGTGATATGACTGTACCCATCCCCAAAATGCTCTTAGACATTGACATTTCTTCACCATCTTAGTAGAGAGATAGAAGTGTATGAAACATCCTCCCTCATATGCATGGCAACAGTATCATGTGGGATAGCATGAGGAGAGCTCACCTTGTCAGGGATTGAGACGCGTCAGAGAGTTCTGATGATGCTATTCCCTATATGGAGCACTTCACAAGCATGATAATTAAGTAGTTTTCCCAAAGACAACCTTTTAATAAGATTCACTGTTGCTGCTCTGAAAAATTAAGTGGATCTCACATTGGGAGGAGATATGAAGAATATATCTGAGACTTCTGGAGACAACTGGGGCAGCTTGCTTTCTCCTGAGATGCAAAGCCAGCAGCAATTCTCACCTTTCTGTAGAAACTGCTCCCAGTTAGAGTACACACACCTGACATCCATCTTGGGCATCTGCTTACTGCAGTTCAGGCAACTTTCTTTACAGGATCATCAAGCAGGAATGAACACCAGACAGTGTATTAACATGGTCCTCAAATGATTTGTGTACTCAGTTAATTGATGCGTTGGACAAGAACACAGAAATGTGTATGGGTTTGACAACAAAAAAAGTAGAGCAGTGTGTTTTGTAACACAGATTGAATACCCAAATTCTTGTACTGTCAAATGTGACACACTCTTTATTGGTTTTCAGAGTCTTCCACATCTAGTTTCTTACTTGCACCTTTTATTTTCAAAGTGTCAAAAATAGCCCTAATCAAGTCTGCACATTTTTAGTATGGTGTCCAATATTAAGTATACAGTGAATCCCTGCTGCATTGCGACCTCTCCATTATGACCCCGCCCATTTGTGAGGCAAATATTTCACAATTAGGATTCAGCCGTCTGCGAGTTTAGCCAGCCAACGCATGCGCAGTGTCTCTGCTCTGCCGAGGGGTGGTGCCTATGGGGTGGAACTCACCCCGCCCTGCGGGGAGGGGGTTCGCAATGGCGGCACCGTGCCCTCATCCCTGACCCAGGAAACTGCCCCATGAAAGTGAGGCAAGCGACGGGGGCAAGCACTGTGTGCTGGGAGGTTGCAGCTGTCACTGCCCCAGGAGAAGGCTTCTGTTCCCGCGCCTCTCCCGGGACTGGTGGATGTTAACAGGAAAGAAACTCCAATACCTACCCAACTCCTCCACCTCCCCCATCCTGTGGACTTCTCCGGGCTGCAGTGATCGCGCTCCCACAGGCCAAACCCCGTGCTGCTTCCCCCCCCCCTTCCCTGACCTTGCTGATCGTGCCCGAACCAGCAGCCCCATGGACGCCGCGCGGCGGGGGGGCGCGAGGGGCATGCAGTTTCTGCAGCTCACAATGGTGTTTAGAGCCCTGTGGTACCATGCCCTGATCCCTGATCCGGTCCTGTGTGTCTCCGGTGTGCTCCACTGAGACCCAGTGCAGCACTGCCACAAGACATGCCATTTCTTGTTACTCAAATCCCAGTCAGACCTCAGGCAGCGCTGCCTCTTCTGGGACTGGTGGATGTTAAAGGGAAAGAAACTCCAATTCCGATGCCCCTGCCCTGCCGTAAGAGCATGGGGCATTGCAATTTTGCAAAGTTAAGGTTTTTCCAGGCTCCAAGAATGCTGACCAGAGCTGAGGGACACCCCTTCCCCGCTGCGGAGGCAGGGCGAGCAAGCACAGGCCGGCGCGGGGTCCCTGGGGCCAGGCCGGCATGAGCACCCGGGCCGGGTCAGGCCGGGGGGCTAGGGGGAGAGCAGTGGTGTGGGGTTTGGGCTGCGAGCACACACGGTCACAGCAGCCACTCAGAAATGGTTCTCTTTGCTCGTCTGTGCCGAGATAGATCATGGGAAGGAGCAGAAAATAGTCCACAGCACTCCAGAGTGCCGGGGGGTTGGGCAATGGGCATGGCCTGCATGCATATTAACGAACTGCACTTCTTTGCGAGTTTAGCTTTTCGCGAGGCCCGTGGACTGACCCGTTCCTCGCGAATGACAGGGTATAACTGTAATTTATGTAAACCCATTTTTGTCAATGAAAGACAGTCTATCAGTGTAAGAACTCATATGATTCATATTTGATGCTTTTGTACATGTAGTTCAGGTTTTCCCCCTTCAGCTCTAACAATTTCATAGCTGTCTGGGGACAAATTACTGCTCTTCCAAGTAGCAATTCTGAGCCTCTGAAGGCTGAAATGAAGAAACAGAGGGGGAAAAGACAATTTACATGATCAGTTCCATTTGTAGTCAGCATAAATTGCATAACTTCCCTTCCACTGCAGCATTTGGATTTTAGTGAAATTCTAAAAATTTTCTGGGAAAAAAGTCTTTAATCAACTTTACAGACTTTTCCCTTAGCACTAAAAGATGTGAGGTATTCTATTACCATTGTATGTCTTGTTTCTGAAAGGTAGTTTATTGAAAAAAACACATTTCACTGTGATAAGGTGTAAAAGGAAGAAACTAACCCTATAAAAACAAAATAAATGCATTTGTTAAAAAATATTGTGTTTTAAAGACATTCAGATATTACTGAATAATCTTATTTTCAAAGGTTTTGTTTTATTCTTTAAAAGTTTTTTCACTTTGCATTTTGTCACTTTGATTTCTATTGATAACAATTTGCACTTGCTGAAGATATGCCTTTCTCAATTCTTCACAAGAGAGTGTTTACAGAATAGTAATGTGTTTTTTATAAGATCTCTTTATGTATTTTTGTCTTACAAGTTCCCATACCCGTGAAACTGAATAGCAGAACAGACTCCTTCAGATCCTAGTCAGACCATTAAGGCATTTCTGATGTTTTTATTACTCATGTTTCCTGATTCATACTTCTGAATGGCCTATGTTTGTGATAGCTGCACTGTGGTGGTAATAAACACTCTACAGTTCTGCTTGTACTGCCAAAAATATAATTCCTGTGATATAGAGTAGCAGTTACCTATAATATTTTTCATTTAGGCTGCAATATTGGGTAGAAAGAAAGCACATTATACAATGCAAACAGACGATAACTATCAAGGAACACATGAGAAGTATTATTTTTTTCCTCTTTAGGTTACCTGGGAGTCATCCAAAACCTCAGGGTTTTAACTAGTCATGAGAAGGAAAGACTAGTGAATCACTTAAAATAAATATCAAACATACTGCTTAATACACTGTGGATGTAAAATACAGCTCTCAAGGTTTGGGGGCAGCGGGGCGGGGGGGGTGGGTGGTTGTGATGATAATATCACATAACTGAAAAATCTAGTAGATTTCAAGCTGACAAACTATTTTGAGATTTGTATCAGTTTTTTGTCCTGTGGTGAAAAAAAAAGAGAAATCAAAGACACTTAGAAAGAGAGCGTCTTTCACATCTGTCACAAAGATCAGTCTCAATGGGCTCCCACACTTGATGCTCTAGTTATAGCTAAATATTAAGATGTTTGTTTCAGGTTTTTTGGGTTTTATGTCACTCATGGAAAGTCTCTGAAAGAGCAGAAACAAACAGACAGGTCTAGTAAAGTGGAAGGCCTCTAAACTAAGAGGAGAACTAAACAAAAGGAGATTTAATCAAGCTGGCTAACAATACTTTGTACTCAGAGAGAGAAGGTGCTCTGACAGAAACGCATGAATAAGGCATCCCTCTCTTGTTGACCACCACCCTTTCAGATGCCATCCTA
>WEKX01000957.1:1774247-1800789 GCA_013390025.1 Pitta sordida | reverse complement strand
CATCGAGTCCAACCTATCACCTGTTCCTAACTTAACTTGTTGCCTAACCTGTTGTCATCCTGCTACCAACACCCATCCTACCAATAACGTCCTATCCTAATATCTAGGTCATGCTACCAAGTACATCATCCAGCCTTTTCTTAAACACTTCTAGGGATGGTGACTCCACCACCTCCCTGGGCATTTTTCATGCATTCATGCCTGAATGCAGAGAAGAAATTTGGAAAAGTCAGAGCTTGATTTATTTTTTTCTGAAATGTGTCAAGCTTCCTACTAAAGATCTCAAAGTTACACAAAGGTGACTTATATGATTATGGGCAACAAGCTTCCACATAAACGTCACCGGGGGAATAAGATCCTACAGGTTTCCTATAATACCCTCTTGACCCACTTTTTTGAGGCTTTCGCCTCTGCATTGAAACACAGCAATTAATGAACAATGAAGTGTTGTGTGTTATAAATTTAGGGAGCTATATGTAGCAAAGTGCAGCTGAAGAGGAATTTTGTTAGACAAAATTTGTAGCCATTTGTCCCACTGTCCAAATCTCTTCATACAGAACTTCTAGGAGAGATTTTCCATTCCCATTCACATTTGTGCCTTCTTGAATTTAATATTTGCCAACATGATAGTGCCAAGTTATGTTGTAGGTGTAAGAAAAGTGTAATTATTTTTAGCTACTGAGAAGTATCAGAGTTTATTTTAAAAAGTGTGGCATTCATGGATAGGTAAAATAGGATCATAACCAAAAGTATATTACAAAATTCAGTTCTCAAGATCCCTCTGCTAAATTGTGAGATGCTAGAGAAAAAAGAAAATTCTATTGCCATTTATTAATGAAGGGGCCTCAAAGCTCCCAAATGTTTGCAAAAGATGTGATTAAACATGGAAAAGAGAAAACTGCATTGATAAAAATGAAGGTAGCAGACTAAACATGAAGGTCTTTCGTGGTGTCAGAATACGTTTGCATAAAAAATGCTCTTCTGAATTTGCAGACTATTTTAACCTCATTCTAAGTTACATCAACTTCATTAGGAGTTGGACTCGATGTTCCTTGTGGATCCCTTCCAACTCAGAACATTCTGTGATTCTGCAAATTAGAGATTGTAGACAGAAGTAGCTACTCAAAAATAATAAATTTAATTGAGAAATCTTCTTTTTGAAGTATTACTCCCACCCTGCTAGGATGCTGGTTGCTGTAAAAGTCAGTAATTTTCATTACTAATTTCATACATTTGTCAATAGTTGAATCTGGAAAATTTGATTGAAAATTAAGGGGGACAAGATCCATTAGCATGATTTTTTTCCCAGCATAGTCAGAGCACCCTCCAACAGCAGATACTCAACAAGGTAGCATTGTTCAACTCAGGCAGGTAAATCCTCAACAATATTAGCTGATCATTATTCTGGAAAAATACTCTGCCTTATCTATTTCTGTAATAATTCACATTTTTACCTTCAGTGTGGTCTGTAAGACACTGAAGCATGCCTTCTATCCTACATATAACTGGTACAGCTTTATTTAATGTATCTGCTTCAGCAGTACACTTCAGGAAACATAAGCCAGCTGGAGGGAGTCCAAAGAAGAGAGAGAGTGAGTGACTGGCAATTAGAAAACACAGCTTACAAAAAACAACTGCAAAACCAGGTGCTATTTGAAGGACTAAAAGAATTCTGAGGAGTGACAAAAATTAATGATTTTTGAATATATAGCATGTTGATGTAAAAAAATGAGAAAAGAAATCTGATCACTGTGTTCATTATGCATCTGATTAATATGCTCAAACTGCAGAAAAGACATTTATGGTAAGTGTTGTGGTGTTTTTTCTCATGATAAGGTAACCTAATATTTTAAAAAAACCTGTTATGATACCACAATCTTAAGTATGTTAAAAAAATTTATGTGCCAACAGTTATATATGTATAATTGATCTAGCTCTTGGGCCATGGAATGAGACTACACGACCTCTTATGACTCTCTGCAGACCTCTTATTTTCTGTTGATTCTTGGCTATCAAGTTATTTACAATAAATTTAACTCCTTCTGTAAAGGCTCCAAGATCAGGCCCTAAATCTGTCATGGTGTTGATAATCATGGCGATCAGAAGTGTAACACTTGTAAAACTGGAATGTGAAATCCCTTACTTCACAAAATGTCAGTGAGAATCTCTTTTAAATGACCTTGTGATATGACCCTGACAAATTCCAGCTGTATGTGAAATGGAAAAGTTATTTGATGGTGAACTTTATTTTAGCGTGGTGACTTCTGGCTGCCTGTAACAAAAATGAAGTGAATGGTACAGTCAAAACACCATAATCTCCTACAAGGCCAAAACCAGAGTCACATTTCATTTACTATTACTTGTTTCAGGTATGTTTTAGTTTATTGGTTTATGGCTTTTGAATGCTGAAATTCACAAATCATGGTAAGGTCAGCTGCATTTTCTCAACTACAAAAATAATCTGTAAGATGGAGCTCTCCATGCCCAAAGAGACAATCATCCTTGACTAAATTATTTTTATTTTTTATTTTAGAACAAACTGTATTACAGTGCACACTATGCACATGTACCTCTTCTTACAAGTTATCTGAGCCTAGCTTAACTCTGACAGCTGAACTGTGCATGTAAAAAAAACCTGTGTATTTTGAGAACAAAAAGGACATCACACTATTTTAGATAACACAGTAAGGTTGTTTATTTTCCGGGTTCACCAATATTCTCTTTCCCCAGGCTTCCTTCTGTTCTACCCAGTCTCACACTAGCATTCATTTTGATGGAAAAATGGTTTTAATAGTAGGATAAAAAAATTACAGTGGCTTTGAATTGAATAAATGAATAAAAACTTATAGATCTGGTTGTCTTCACTGAAACATTGCTTTGTGCTGCACAGGACTAGCCATGTGTAACCAAGAATTCTTTCAGAGAGGGACAAAACCTCCCTGCTGCTTTAGCCTGCTCTTATGTTACTGGCACAGGCTCAGTGCAGGAGAAAAAGAGGGATCACTTTTTTCTCCACTGACCCCTGATTTCTTTGTGGTTATCACTGGCAACAATTCCTGTCTCAGTCTCTTGTAAACTGAGACTGGAATAAAAGCTGTGAATCAGGTACCTGTCCTGCTGTAGTCCCTGGACAGCATTCCCTGCCTCTTATTTCTCTTATTGCTAGAAATTGCAAAGTACATCACTAAATATGCGAAGACTGACTTCCTAGGTAGCACTGATTCCCTTGCAATTCAAGATCCTCCCTCTAATTTCCTTATCACTGTATATACACTTCTCGCTCCTAAGACTGTTACATGCTCCCTGCAGGATCAGAGTGGTGTAGAGGGGAGGGTCCTTCTGTCCATTATTTGCAGCCTGCTAGGTCTTACAGTTCCTCAAGTACTTTCTTTTCCTGAATGGGATCCTTACATTGCTCTTCTTGTAGTCACTTGTGTGGAAAAAAAAATAAGCTAGAGATGCTGAAACACTATTAAAGGAGAACTGGGTTTGCAAATGTTGGGAACAGAGCTACATATCTGGAGTTTACATCTCTCCCATCACCATTTTCTGGAACTAATTTCAGCTAATTCTTGTTCCAGCTAACCATCTTTCTAGAATACATTTCTACTTATAAAAGTGCTCAGAAAGGAAGCATGAGTCCTAATCTTTGCAAAGAAAAAATATTTACTGTTCAGTCATCCCACCACACTTACTGTTGTTTATGATCTGGCAGTGACACAAAGTGCCCTGTTACATTCCTAGTGGGCTAGAAACTAAATATGTGCATGAAAAATGCTGTCCCTATCTCTAGGAATTTGCAGTTTAAAACATGTTATAGCAAGATAAAGCAACAGCCAGAGAAAATTTTTCTATCTCTACTGAAATTTTACTTGTTTAGAAAGTGAATGCTTATTTTCTGGAAAGCACATAGAATAAAATAAATGCAATATAAATTACAATGAAAAAAATTCTCTCCCTAATTTGTTCTATAGAATTTTTCTTCCTAAAGTACTGAGGCAAAAAATATATCTGTAACCATGGAGATTATACTAGGCAACATGCATAATAATTCAAAATGTGGCATCACACAAATGTTCTTTGTCATGAGTGGATTACTACAAAGAAGTAGGTTTCCCCTAAACAGTTTTGAGATGCAAGATAGATGTGGTTCATTTCTCAATCCTCTTTTTTGCAAGGGGGAAGGGGAAGTACCAGCACTGTGGCTAGAATAGTATTGTGTTCAGTTTGAAAAGACTCTGCTTCCCAGGTCCTTAGCAGTTTTGAATCACAGATATGATTTGCTGAAAATATTTATCTCCTGTGAATAGTCACATCAGAACAAACCAACAAATCCCACCATATTACTTGCATGACATAAAAGATGTCCATGGAGACATATAGTTAAGGATAAATAGCAAACAGTTCTAATTAATTTTTACTTGGATTTTTGGGTTGCTTTATTTGTTTTTAGGACTACATACAAATGTACAAAATCTGTATTAAACCCATTCATGTTTAATCATAGAAATACACCAAGACCTGACTAATTTAAGTGTCAGCTATAAAACAGCACTTGTTCACATTTGGCAATATTTCTTTCTCTGTTGTTTCCTTCACTGCATGGATGGCATCAAATAGCAAATAACTCTCAGTCTGCCAGCTTCTAATGCAGGGTGAATATTGATGCAGTTCTTAGTCTGATCCAATCTATAAGGCAGAGGGAAAAAATTGCTGCAATCAGGACCTCATTAATTTCTACCTAAGGGGTTAACTAAAATCCGGTGTTTTGCAGTTGTTTGAGTAATGAGGAGAAACTGATGCAAGGATGATGTCAATCCTATTTGCATACAAACAATGTAGAAAACCTGATTTCCTTCAGGACAAGAGACATTCAGAAGATACATACTTCCTTTTCATGCGGTCCTGAAGTATTTAGCTGTTTCTCAGGGCCACTACTCCATACTCACTTCTTTTTTTTTTTTTTTTTTCCCTTTTTTCTTCCACTGTAAGCTCTGTTTTCCAATTCCTGGCATTTTTTGACAACCCTGAAATTACAAATTACAGTAGATCTCTTTCCAAGTCCTCCTCCATGTTATTTTGCTTTGGCAATAGGCCATTGTTTCACCTATCACTTTTATAAAGCTGGATTTCTTTTTTGCATTTCTTTTAAGTGACAGGCGTTTTTCATGCTCTCCAACTTCAAAATGCAATTCCACCCAGACATCAATGGATAGAGACAAAACGTAATTATTTTTTTCCTTTTCTCTTCTGTAGGAGGCTACATAGAGGCCCAGTGTGAAAGCAGGAGTTAACACAGTTAAAGTATTACTTCTGTCCCAGAGGAGGTGAACACCCAGAAGTGAGTGGTAACCATAATTTCCATAGTTTCCCAAAATGGGTGTTATTGTGCAAAGCAGTTTTATAGAAGGAAAAATTTTATCCAACACATTCACTCTTAAATTTAATGTGTGGAATTCAGATAGGTCAACATTTAAATCTAGCAAAACCCAAGCAAGTTAAAGCAATGTAAAAAGGTATGTTTTCCTTTGTAACTGGCAAGATAGTTGTGGCTGGCCATGTGTTTAGTAACATTAGAAATGGCCAGAGAATTTGGATTTGAGAACTGATAGAGATTTGAAGAAATAATCGCAGCAAATAGAGTAATAGCCATTATGTTCTTCTTCTCAGCAGTGAAAACTGCTTTGTACTGCACACACATGTTGCAGTTTTGCAGCTCAATTATTTAATAAAGCACTTAGTACTCCCAAACCTTATGAGGCACATCAGTGACACTTCAATTCCCTTGCCTTCTGAACTCAGATTTAATTTTTGCATTCATCAGTAGAATACACACTAAAATACATTATTTATTCAAAACAGAGCCCATCCTAACTTCTTTTTTTTCCCACTGCACTTGGCACTGGTGAGGCTACACCTCAAATCCTATGTCCAGTTCTGGGACCCTTAATTGAGGATTGACACCGAGGTGCTGAAGTGAGTCCGGAGAAGCGCAACAGAGCTGGTGAAGGGACTGGAGCACAAGTGCTGTGAGGAGCAGCTGAGGGAGCTGGGGTTGTTTAGCCTGGCAAAAAGGAGGCTCAGGGGAGACCTTATCACTCTCTACAGCAGCCTGAAAGGTTGTAGCCAGGTGGGGGTCAGTCTTTTCTCCCAGGGAACTAGCGAGAGGACAGGTTTAGGGTGATGTTAGGAAGTTCTTCACAGAAAGGGTGATTTGCTATTGGAATGGGCTGTCCCGGGAGGTGGTGGAGTCAGTGTCCCTGGAGGTGCTTGAGGAAAGACTGGATGTGACATTTGGTGCCATGGTCTGGTTGACAAGGTGGTGTTCGGTCACGGATTGGACCCGATGATCTTAAGAGCTCTTTTCCAACCTGACTGATTCTATGATTCTGTGACTCTTTTGGGGCAAACCGAGCCTGCGGGTCTTGAGGGCTCAGTCTCCTGGCGGGGTCACCACAGGGCTCGAGGGAAACTGAGAGGCAGCAGTGAGGCACGGACACCCTTCCGGCTGCTCCCTTGGCGGGACCGGCCCCTCACAGCGCGCGCCCACCCCTCGCGGGAACACCCTTCGAACGGCAGAGCCCTCAGGGGGCGCATCCCGCACCCTCAGAGCCCTCACGATCCCCNCTCCGCGCCCTGCGGGGGTGGGGGGAGGAGGGAATCGCGGGGGTACGCGGCAGACCCTCCTTCCCGGGGGCGCGGGGTGAGGAGACCCTGGGCGGCGGGGCCGGGCCTGCGCGGGAGGGAGGCCCCGCTCCGGGGATCCGGGCATCGGCCGGTCCCGGTGTCGAGGGCTGAGGGGGAGCCCCGGGGACCTCCGTGACTCGTATCTACAAGTGGGACCCGGGGGAGGGAAAGGGCGAGGAGGAGCTGCCCTTGAACGCTGGTGAACTCCCCTGGCGGGTCCCTGCTGTGCGCGCTGCCCGCGGGGGAGCGATAGCGCCCGGTCTGTGCGAGATAAACAGAAGGTTTGGGGTCTGAGCTGAATCAGAAGTTCCTGCAGGGTCTTGTTTTATGTGGACAGGTTCTCCCTGTGCCGGCCTTTATCCTCCGTGCAGCCGTAGGGGTGTCGGTGCTGTGGGAGGAGGAGGAGGGCAGGCAGGGGTGAGGCCGAACGCGCTCCTGCTGCCGGAGCCCTCGGGAATCAGCGGCGGCCGCAGGACGGGAGGCTTAGTCGTGGCTGTCGCCGAGTATTTTCGTGGTGGAAGGGAACAAGGGGACTGTACCTGACTTGGATGAGGCTTGCCTTTTTCTGAGCTAAAGCCTGCAGTCTGGGTAGCTTTTTTTTTTTTTTTTTTTTTTTTTTTTTTGAGCTGACCAAACGTTAGTTCTGTAGTTTTGAGATCCTTCTTTCTGGGAAGTGCCTGTCTGTTCAAGGGCATCCTCAGAAGCGTGATTTTCAGGAAAAGCTGTCTTTTTTTAGATGCCTTAAACACCTTCCCCCCAGCTGAAGTTTTTAAAGTGACAGTAGGAACTAACAACTGGGAACCAGACTTTTGGTTCTTGAAAGCAACTTGCTTGAAGGCTGAAAATAATTTTATTATAGAGAATTGATTCTTGTCCCTTCCCACTCAGAATATTCTGTGGTTCTGTAATTTAATAGCAGTAGCTCAACCTTACTTGACAATAGCATCTTTATGCTTATTCACATATAACAGACCTTTAGAATAATTTTATCCACTGCTCCAGTCACTTCTTTATGCTGAACTTGGATTTTAGCTTATGATCAGAGCATATCAACTTACTATGGTGAATTTTTTTGCATTTATTTCCTGTATTAAATACTTCATTTAAGAAATAGAAAAGCCTTCAGACTACTCCTGTAAATAAGTTTCCTGTATTAGACTTCTAGTAGTGAATTGTTTGTTGTACACCTCTTTTGGAGTAGACCAACTTGATTCTGTTTTGCGTGCCTGGAGAAAAGTAAAGCTGACCTATTTTCACTGGTGTTATGTATGTGCTGCATTTCTAGTTTGGAGATTTAGCTGGAATGCTTTACAAAAAGTCTTAACTGAAATCTTAATTTGACCAGACAATACCCTTTCTTGGCCACCCTTGCAAACTCTCAGACTTGTCTCTAATTGTCAGTGCAGTGGTACTGGAGATCTGGGTAGAAGAGTGGTTGAGACATTTTGATCAAATCAAGTCAGTAATGATGGGACACTGCCTAGACGACTTGGATGTGTACACTGAAATCCTGGATGATTTATAGTTTCTATGGTCTAATGCCTCTTTCAGGCTCTAAGTTTTTTAAGCTGCAGTTTAATTAATTGAGCACTACTGTTACTTCACTAAATGCTGGATAAAATAGCTTGCTTCTCTGGGAAGTGTTGGGACCCAAACTTCACAAGGAATAAAATTGTCCTGTGAGCAGAGCAGAAGTGGCCATGTGATACAGCAGAACAAGCCCTGGCATCATGATTTGGGGATCTATTTTGAAGTTTGTTCTTGTCCTGTTGCTATGTAAACTTTTCACTTTCCATGCAGTGGATAATTACACTTTTAGCTCAGTAATTCCTTATTGACTAGATTCAAACTCCATGTGACTGATTAAGTGACTTGCTTTCTATTACACAATGAATTCATGTGAATTAATAGCCTCTCTTAGCAGAGGTACTGAAGGAGCCTGTTTCTCATGACAGCTGTGCAGGCATTAAGCACTCAAGGGAATGCAAGAGCACAGTGATACCAAGGCAAACAGTGCCTAAGGTCAGTAGGTGTCTTGTGCCCTTAGTAAACAACTTGGGATGTCAGTAGTGTTCCCTTGAGTGAAAGGCCATGGTTGGGGAGGCCACCGAAGTAGATAAATATAGGTGCATGCTGCTTTTCACTCCCTGTGTACCTGGCGTCAATTAACTTCCATGCTTAACTTACAAAGGTGCTGATCCTAATTACCAGCCAGGTTAGGTAGTAACTATATTCTCAAACTCATTCTGTCTTGACTTGGGGGTACTACGCTGCTGATAAAAACCTGCTGTTCTTTAGGTTTTTTCTCTTCATCCACCTTCCAGCCCCATGTCTCTGCTCGCTGTTCTGCACCACTGTCAAGCAGTGGTGGTAAAGTTCCATTGTTTCTTACCTTCTATTGCATGAAGCAGCAAGGTCAGCAGACATGCCTGATTCACTCTCCTCGTGGTAAAAATCATTTTTTTTTGCTTTTCTTCTGTGATACAGTTGATGCCTGCTTCTTCGTAAGAGGCTAAAGAATAGATATTTAAAATATCCTTGTTAATAGCAGCTGAAGAGAAATCATTTTGTTTGTGGCTCTTTTAGCTCATTAAACAGAACTAAGCAACTTTCCTCCATACCTGCCCCAGAAATATCAAGTTGTCTTGTCAGTTAAGCAAGATAAGTGTATGTAACCCATGCTTTATCTTTTCATGTTCTTCCAAGTACTGCTTTAATAGTAATGTTAGAGGATCTGTTTTGTCTCTTGTGCTTGAGATGTGCAAATGTGTTTTTGAAGACCTGTCAAAATGAAAGTTATGAAGTCATGTAATGTGAGAATGGTATTTAGGCTGATGTGTAAGTAGCTACTTGAATCTTTATGGTGACAAAGTGTTTGCTTGGAAGAGTTACTTTGAACTGTTTTCTTGAGCCCATAGCTCTCCTTGCTGAAGTTGACAGAGGTATAATGGTTGATTCCTTTGTCGTTGACAAAGGAATAGTGATTGATTACAGGAACACAAGACTTGATGGAAATGCAGTCCTGACTAGGAATCTCTGCAGGATCACAAGTAAAAGACCGAAAAAATGGGTTTG
Source organism: Pitta sordida (assembly GCA_013390025.1). Taxonomy (NCBI): domain Eukaryota; kingdom Metazoa; phylum Chordata; class Aves; order Passeriformes; family Pittidae; genus Pitta; species Pitta sordida. Next base: position 1,791,027 of record WEKX01000957.1, on the reverse strand, counting down.
GGGATTATAAGCATTTGTTAAAGTCTTAATCCTGTCAGCTGTTACTTTGTGAATTAGTGTTGCTGTCAGTTGAAGTGATTGGTGTGAAATTCTTCACGCCACTAATAATGCAATGAAACCGGAGTTTTTAATATGGTCTTCTTAAATTTGGAATGTGTCAAAATTAATCTGAAGTCAATGCATAGAACTGGAAAGCTGAGAACATGCTGAGTTAAGCAGGTGCTGTGATATCCCGGGTTTCCAGCTCTTTCTGTATTTATCTTTGCCTATAGTGAAAAAGATTATTCTTCAGAAGAGTACTGGAGACTTAGATTTATCCCTCATTTTGGACATGGTAGATGGACCTGTTATGGAATGCTTCTAATTTAGATTTAATATTGATTTTAATTTTTTGTTGCGTGACAGTGGCTTGAATTATGAAGTTTTAACAAAGGAAAATCATGAAGTTTTAACAAAGGAAAAACCCACTTTACAGACAAGACTGTTATGGAGTACTGGGTTACAGGATTACACTCAAAACATGATGAAGCACTTTAAAGAATTATTTATAGGAACTCCCTGAACTCTGGGCTCTATGCTGCAGAACAGTAACTAGAGGGACTTTTAAAAAAGAATGTGTTTTATAAGGTTAGTTCTACCCTGCTCAGAAGGGCACTGTCGTGAACACCACTCTAAAGCAGACATTTCACAAGTGAAGTGGTTTCAGATCAAGTTTGCAGGTCAGTTGCCTCAGCTGTCCAGAAAAGAGGTGGTTTTGCTAATTGGGGGAGCTGCTCCCTGATTAGAGTGAACTACATAATTCCAAAATGCACGGTGATCTGTGATACAGCCTTTCCACTGATCTGCTGCTGTGGTAAGAAACTCCTCTCCATGATGCTATTTAGTGGTCTTGGCTTACTGTGAGATCTCATTTTGTGTAGGTAAGGAATTCTCATTATTGAACTCACTGAGACTCAGTGACTGACTTTTATGGGAGCTTTCTGCTTTTATCTACCGTGTCGTAAAATAGACTAGCTAAGCAATTTAAGGAAATGGTCTTTCAAAAGACAGGATTGTGTACTTGAAACTGGTGCTATTTCTCTTTCTACTTTATCGTGTTTCAAAACCCAGTTTAGGAATAAATTTAGGTTTTTAAACAATTCTGCAAGCATTGGGAATTTACTTTTAAGTTTTTCTTATAAGGCAAACTAAATTCAACTAATGAATTTGTAGATCTTTATCTTCATTTAGCTTGTAAAACAGGGATCAAGCAATGTTCTTGTCCAACTCCTTTCCTTAATATTCACAACTGTCTTCTAACAGTAGCTGTCATCTAGTTTAATAGTACAATAGCGGCCACAGCGCAGTGGAGATGTTGTTACACTATTGCAAGTAAGTATGTATTGGTTAGGATTTCTGGTTAAGTGTTAGTCATCATGGACTGACTAAGTCTTGTAGCTGTGCTGTACTCCTTGTGCAAATTGGCCTTTCACTTCCAAAGACTTCTCAGAGATAAGATTTGTAGCAGCTGCATTGCTAGGTCACAGACTTGACTTAGAGTTGCTGAAGCTGGAAGATACTTCTGAAGACTGTCTAGGCTAGTCCTGCTGACTGGGCTACTCCTGACCCATAAACTGTCTCATTATCATCTCTAGGTAGAGCTTCATGCACTCCAGCTTTTCTCATGGGAAGGGAACTCTCCTGCCTTGTCTTCCTGGCTGGTCTGTCCTAAGGAACCTATAACCATCGACAGCAGCACTCTAACCCTGAGAGCTCTCCCAGCTCATTTTGGTGATCCCAATGAGGTTATAACCCCAGCATCTCCCACCTGATCCCTGTGCTGAATCCATTAATGTACAGGAGCACCCTGTTGTGCTCATTTCCTGGGAAGGGCATGAGAGCTTATGAGATGAGCTGGCAGTGTATCAGAATAGTAGATTTAATTCTGGTCATATGCTCTGTGGAGAAAGGAAATGTCTTGAAGTGTACACAAGGATAAATGCGTAGTTTATATTCTGCACTGGTTCTGTATTTTCATGTGACCTGTCACTTGCAAGGTTGTAAAGTGAAGTGTCCTGAATTAGATGTGTCTTAATTCTCTGTGCTGAAGTGATTCTTAGTTTGCCACCCAAACCCAGAGTTATGTATCAACAGTCATGTTATATTGTGCCAGTCTTCATGCTACAGCACTGTGGAGGCTCTGCTTGGAGAGCACACTTTTGGCTGTGCATGCTTTTATAGTGGTGGGCAGAGCATTTTCTGTGAGGGAGACCAAGGATAACACTTCTTCTGTAAGGGAAGCTCTCTATGGCTTTTGGGTTTTATTGACTCAGAGTAGGTGTACTGAAATAGCCTGTGACCCTTGTGGTATAATAATACAGTTCCCATTTGAAGGTAGAAATACTGCTTTTGGCTTTGGCGTAAAGTATATGATTACAGTAGTCTGGAAAACCACATCTGTTTGTTACTTGAAATCTGCTCTTAGTCCAGTAGAAAGGGAGCTTCCTGTACGTGCAGAATCCCTTAGTATGGTATTCACTTTCTGACTGGGGTAACAAGTGAGGAAATCTGTTTAAAGGTGACAGCAGAACTGCTGAATTATGGATAACTAGTAATTATCTGAGCTACTAAATGACCCTGTTGCTGCTTTGTGTGAAATATGGGGGAAAGGTTCAGCGCTGGGCACTTGTGTTATGCTGCTTGATTGAGGGAGCTTAGTGACTCACAATATATATGTGGTGAACCTCTCAGTTAAGTGCTTAAAATAGAGGAAGTACCTTCCGAGGCCATAGGAAGATAATTCCCCAGTGCCTCTGGGGAGGTGAGACTCCATGGTTAAGAATAAATTTAGGGTAGGGTCTTACTACGTGCCTATGTCCATCAAATGTGAGCTCGATGATGGCTTACATTTCCTTACATGGCTTACATGATACATGAACCTCAGTTTAGGAGGAATGTCATTGTGTGGGCAGACACAGTTGCTTCTGCTGGTATTACCTGACCAAACTAACTGGTGTTTAGGCTCCTGATTTATCCCAGGCATCCAGTTCACCAGGGAAGCTGAAGACAGTGTGATCTAGTGAGATATATCCTTAGTGGGAGCAAGGAAGCTTGTGGCATCTCTACAGTGTTCGGTGCTGTTTTTCCAAGACCAGTGGCCTGGGGCTGAGAGCCTGAGGACTGGGGAGGAAGTTTGACTGGGTAGCATTCATGAGAGCTCCTGCAGCTCTGTCTGTGCTTCTGGTAGACTGGGCATTTGTTGGAATTTGCTAAATCCACATTACTGGCAACTTCCTTGTGGATTATACAGTTGCAGGTTTTTCATTTAAGTATTTGAAACGGTGTTGCAACCTGGTACTGAAGTAAGATTTGAATTGTATTTTACAGTCGGCCCCCCATATTGCAGCTTCAGATCTTAGCGGCATGATTTTTTAGTGATGTAGTAGACTCGTTTTGCAACTGTGCATGTGCGACCTGCCGCCGAGGCGGCATCCCTGACCGTGGTGGGGGCTCAGGCGGCAGCGGGGGCAGCACAGATGGGGGCGCGGGCAGCAACGGTGCGGCCGCCGTTCAACGCAGAAGTTGGGCTACGCGTGTCCGAATTAAGACCGCGGGTGCACAATATAGGAGACCCAACTGTATTTTGAACTCAGAGATCCAGGTAAAAGTTGGTATTTGATTAACAGAAGCATGACACTGTCTCTTAGCAGTGATGTGGTGGACTTGGTGTATGCTGTGTATCAAAGATGAACGTGCTTCTGCATGGATGAGCTTTCAGAGGAAGAATAGTTGAAATACACTTGGCAAGTCAATGGGATTGAGGCTGTTAAACAAGTCTGTTGTCTTGAGTGTCACTTTTCTGGTATGAGCCTAATTGACTGGTGTGAACAATGGTGATATAATTCACCCTAAGTAATTAGGCAGCTGCCCCGTTACCACCTCAGTGACAAACTTGTAATACTGATTAGTGGTAGGTATTAACTCTGTGCTTGTAGAAGATTTCTGTCAGGTTTCCTAACAAGTTCTTGCTAGGATAAGAGCTATGTGATAGATCCTTCTCTTTAACAGTCTATCTGCAGTATGTCTTCTGGGTGTGAGTATTAGATCTGGAGGCTTCCTGTAAGCACTTGGAGAGCTCTGGCTAAAGAAGAATTAGCTGTAATGGCGCTACCTACTGTGTTACAGCTTCCACTTCAGGTAACACTCTCGCAGAGACGGAGTATCTTCTGCTTGGTGCTGCAATCTGTAGTTGCTGTGCACTAAATAATATGGAAAATGACATGGTGGTTTATTTTTTCTTTTTCCCATAAAGCTCTATGCAACTATGACACTTGCATGCTATCTGTGCAATAGTGAGGTAATTTTAATACGTAACTTTGTATTGCCTACATGCAATGCTAATGTGTTCATAGAGTTAAGAGCATTAACTTTATATGATGACATTACAGCCTTATTTACTCAAACATAGGTATGTGATTCTTTTTTAATGGGGGGACGGGTGCTGTAGTGCCTTAAAAACACAGTTTTAGGCAAGTCCTTTTTCTTCTTCACTTAACTACTGATCAGAAACAAGTTACTTTGACTCTAAGGAATTCTAAAAATAAACAACAAACAAAAAACCCCTGAAAATGAACCCCTAACCCAAAACACCAACCAACCAAACTCAGATATTTATGTTCTTTAGGAACAGGGTTTTGTATGCATTTGCTAATATTTGTCTTCAGTGTAAGATCTGAGTTCAGTTTTGAAGGGTTGCCTTAAAGTGTTGATCTTCTGATGCTTGATCTGACCAGCCTGAGTCTTTCCTGTGATTAAATCTTTAAAGGTTGCAACTTTGCTACAGAGTTGAATGGGGTTTATTATTATTAGTTGTACAAACTGTTTTTCTTCCCTCACATTCAGCCCTAAGGCAATGTGGCCTTGCAGATGTGGCTGGCAGGCCCAGTCAGCTGTGCTGAATGTCTCCCCTGCTCCTGCAGGAGGAGATGGGCTTGGACAGCCAGGGGCGAGGGAGAGGGGATGGTGATATAAATGGGGACTGTGAGACTGCTGCCCCAGCGTGCTCTGCAAGACATCTTATGTCATTCCTTGATCTAATTAAACATGGCTCAGAAAAATCTATAACCACGACTCGAATTAAGACCGCGGGTGGCAGTACATGGGGTACAGGTACAGCAGTACAGATACAAGTTATCCCATGCAGGAATTTCTACCAAATACATAATGATCTCTGTTTAGTTTGAAAGTATCTATGCCAAGAGGTAAGATATCAGCACAGCAAAAAAGAGTAGCGTTTTTAATTGTTCAGCCTGCATGTCCTAAACTTTCCAGTAACATTAAATATGCCACTTAATCTCAATTTTTTTTTTTTCAGTTGAATCACCATTTGGAGCTTTTACAGTCCATTGAAAGCTAATGGGATCTCAGTACTTAAATATTTTCTGGATAACCTCAAAACAACTGAGGAGTTCTCACAGTTTATAGTTCAGTGAGATCGCTAATTAGTTTTGTGATCTAGGGGATTTCTGTGACTGTATTCTTTAGGGCATGTCACAGAACCAAACACTTCAAAGCCTCTAAGTCATATTCTGATAAATGAGGATCACTAAAATACTGTTGCAAAACCTTGTGCTTTTTGTGTTTGCTTTTGATGACATCATATTTACGGCTTTATAATAGGTTGAATACCCAGATTTTCCTTTAAAAGTAGGTATCTGAAGGGTTTAACAAAGATCCTCTGTCAAACTATTGGGCTAAGGGTTTCCAGAATCCTGTTTTAAAATCCAAAGAATGGCTGCTTTCAGTGGCAGGATAGCAATGAGAAGAAATGTCCAAATATATCAGCTGCACAGTGAGAACAAGGGCTGATCTCAGCAATTTTCAGATTAGAGCTTTATTTCAGTTTTAAAGCTCAAACTGAATGGAAGAGCTAGCACCAATTCCAATTAAAGCCTTTGGAGAGGGTGTAGAATTTTTTGTTTGTTTGTTTAGTAACAAAATATTTATTGGAGAACAAATAGCTTTAGTGAAGCTTCTCATGTTTTGCGTTTTTTTTTTCCAATGTATATGCGTGTGCAGACTGGATTCCTTTCTTGTCAAGTGACAAATGCTTTTTCCTTTAAGTGATGCACAACTGTGGAGTCTTAACGCACATGAAGTAAAAAGGGATGTAAAAGCGCGGTGTGTTCTGAAATCTCTTTAGTTGTTCAGTAACAGTCTTTAAATCTTGGTGTTAGGTAAACCAGTCCTGTTTGTAAACTGTGTTATGAGCAATTTAACTGTTTATGTTGAGAAACGGGTGGAGACAAAGCAGCTTAAAAGAACTTTATTAAGATGTTTATAAACAATTGCCTTGAAGTGCTCAGTTTCAAGGGGCCAGCCAAGAATGACACAATATTGTGCAGGGGGGCCTTACTTCACCTGGAGAAGTTGTAATCTAAACAGGTAAGACAAGGGAAGGCTGAAATAGTTGCTGAGCTTAGGGTTAGTTAGCTATCTTATGTTGGAGATGGCATGATTTGATTAGTCCTGTGGCTAAGTACAGATCTTCAGAAGTCTAAATCAAAACAGCTGATTAGTAACTCCTTTGGTTTGATTTGTAGATCCTGCTGTGCTTCATGTGGGCAGCCTGTGGCTCGTGTAACCTTCCTTTCCTGATCTGAAGAGCATCTTTCACTCACATCACAAAGCTCCTATTGTGCACAGGGCTTTGTGTTACCTATTATAAAATAAATGTAGATTTTTAAAGCCAATAGCTTGATCCTTATCTTTTAAAACAGGCGAAGTAGGTAATTATTTCTCATTTCTTGAAGATAAAAATGACTGCCTGGAAAAGTTTGTTTTCTGATGTGGGCTCTATCTAGCACTTGAGTTCAAAGCATAGGATGAACTGTAACCAGAAGAAACCACCCTCCCCCTCGTCCCCCTGCCCCCCAAAACCCTAAACCAGAAACCTTTCAGAAGGTGGGGGGATGGGTTTTTTTAACACCTTATGACAAGTTCAACATGGTGTCATTAAACCCAAGGGTAAAATGACGGATGGAACTTAAATAGATTGATTGACTGGATTGCTTCTCTTCCTGTCAGAGGAGGATAAATCTTGCTGGTCAGTAAACTGTACCCAAGCAACATGTAAAGAGCAATATGGGAAAGGAGGGATACTTACCACAGCATTGGGAGACTTGTCTGGACACTTACTCAAAGTGAGCTCTTCAGCAGGTGTAGTAACACTCTTTGCTTTAGATTTGTGTTCCCTTAAGCTGAAGGGAATGGAGTAGTGTTTAGTGTTTTAAAGGGACTGCAGCCATCACAGGTTCTTTTAGACACTGCTGCTTTTTTGGTGGTTGGGTTTCCCAGGATTTGCTTTTCTATGAATAGATGAATTAATGTCAGTGTCTTCATTGCCTCAAGGATACTTAATCTACAGAATAGGAAGAAATTCTTCTTGGCATGCTTGGAGGTGGCTGAGGAGAGAGCATCCACTTGTGTTAATAGATGATTTTTTTTTTAACCTCAAGGAGCTGCTAGATGTTAACTTTGAACCATGGTGTATAAATTGGTTTTTTGGGCCGCAGAGGCGGAAATACAAGTAAACAGTTGGCTCTGATGCCTTCTCTTGTTTCATGAGAGTATTCCTATTAAAATCTCACCATGCCCCTTTCTGGACCATGTGCTGTCAGCCTGTTGTTCTGCAAGCGCTGGTACTTGTGCACTGATACTGCCTGTCTCAATCCTGTATCACACTGCTTCAGCCTTGCCTTGTCCTCTGTCCTTGCCTCTGCACTGCCTGGCTATGCTGGGGCTGGGGGGAACCACGCTCCCCCTGGGGCCACCAAAGAAAAGATGCTTTGTGTGAAGCGTCTGGGACCTCAGCGAGTGTGTACAACATCGGGGCTGTGCTGTGAGTGAACTCCTGTGTTCAGAGGATTCATGTAGTCCTGACACTCAGGAAGATTCAAGTGGCACTTACAACAGCTCTGCAGGGAAGTATCTTCACCATTAAGAGCTATAGATGCGATTGAACTCTAGGTTTATATGCTATTGGATGGGTTTGTTTAATGTTATATTTTGTTTACAAGCCAGGCAATCCTGTAAGGCAGACCTTGCAGTTGCTGCTGCTGGATGAGTTGAGGTGGGATGAAAAAGGAAGGATTTAAATATTTTCTCCACTTACCTCTATGATGAGCTTGTACTGAATCAAGTTTTCCAGTATTTTGTCTAAAAAGCAGCTATTCCTTTAATACGACCAGATGAAGATGTGGTATTTATATTGACAGGAGGGAGAAATTTATCATCTCTCTTGACTGTTAATAAATAATCTCCTTATTGCTTTTGCGTGGCACAGCGGACTTAGTGCTGGTGCTTATTACATATTCCTAAGTTTGTGATGCCAGAACAACGTTTGACTTGAAAGCTTTGTGTTAGATAACACAAAAGTAACAACAGTGTTCAGGTGCTTGTTGAAGGAATACTCAGAGGTTAAAACCAGCCACATTTACACACTAAACTGGCTAAGGGTCACTTGGATTCTCCAGTACTACTTTCAAGACACACTACTCTTGAACCAGGACAAAAGAGAATTCTCTAAAACTTATCAAGGGCAGTCTGTGTTATTTTGGGAACACTGAAGTCGCTGAACTATTTCATTGTGTGATCAGTCTGTAGCTCTTATGGCTTGGGTGTCCATGTCCAAGCAAGCTGAATTCTAGTTTACCATCTGTAGACCATGTGGACTGTAGGCAAAGCAAACTTTTCAGCAGCAACTTCTGGAGTTCAGGTGTTATCTGTTTTGTTTTCTCCCAGTTTTTCCACATTTCCCTGTGAGGGAGCTCTGTTCTCCTCCTCTCTTGCCTCTCTGGTGACTAAGAATTAAAAATCTATCTTGCAATCCTCTTTTGATTTAGGATGTTTGTGGCAATGGCTGAATTCACTGTCCCCAACAAATGTGTGTTTGTGCTGTACCGGGAGGACCTTTGGAGGAGCAGGAGTTGTCACATCCCATTTCTCTACTGAGGGAGCTGGTGTATAACATAACAGAGAAGATTACCAGAGAAAAATATCTGTCTTCGCTTACCAATGTTTATCACAGACTGAATAGTTAAAGAAGATTAATTTGCATTACTGTGTGTGCTAAATGTGTGTAGCAAGCAGGTGTGAATAAAAAGTGCTCTACATGGAAAAATACTGCTGCTCAGATGTTTGAAAATGCTGTCCTGAGGGCACATCTTGATTGTTGGCATGTTTGTTCTTGTATGCAGTAGTCAATGAGAACTTAGTTTGACTTGTTGCCTTTCAGAGCATGAAGTCATAACAAGGGGGAACAAATCGTCACCAGTAGTGTTACTGCAGGGGAAGTTGTCCAGATTGGTCATGGAATTGTCAGTCTCAAAACACAGGGCACGTGAACTGGATTGCTTGGAGCAAACTACTTTGAAGGAGAAGTTTGTACTGGACAGGATCCAGAGGTCCCTTTCCAGCCTAAATAATCCTGTGGTGTTTGTAGGCCGATGATCCCTTAGTTGCTAGTTAGTGTTGTTTAGGGCAGCTGGTTGTCCTGAAGTTTTTTCCAATGTAATATTCAATATCTTCTGTAGGCCTTGTATTTCCATAACTTAGAACTTGAGGTGGTGTGGCAGTTCCAGTGTCTTTCTGGAGTAACTGTGTACAGGCAGATTTGAGACTCCTGGTAGGCCCATTGCCTCTGCGCTTCTGGATAAAGTGTGCTGCTGTAAATCAAGACTGATACAGCCACTTGTTAATAGCAGTGTTTTCTGATTGCTCTGCTGGTTTCTTGATAACACTCCACCAGGGTATGGACACCTGGAGTCCTTTGTGTTCTGAGGACACAAGAGTTGCTATCCTAGCATCATCTTCCTTACAGCCGTCATGTGTCTGAAATACGCATATTTGGGGTTTTTTCCTGTGTGGGAATCCTGACTGGTGGATCAGTTACTTCTGCTTTTTGTCCTCAGTGCACTGTCCTTAGAGATGCTGCTCTGTGTTAATCAGTGTGGCAGCTGCTGCTCGTGCTTCTGGTACAACTGCTGTGTCCAGCTACTCTGAAAGAAACCAACTAAACAAAAAAAGCAGTATATTTATATATTATATATAAGCAGTGTATATATATATATATAAAAGCAGTATATATATATATTAAGAAGTCTCCAGCACTTAATTGCTAGGCTTGCATAACACACAAACAAAGGGGTTTTTAGCTGGGGCTTGTTTATTGTAGCTTACTCCTTTATGGCTTTGCAACATCAGGAGAATAGGAACCGAGAATTTCTTGTAGTAAAGTAGGATTTTTTTTCCCCCAAAGCAAATTAGATTTGCAGCATCAAAAGGCATGAAAATTGTAAAATAAATGCTAATGCTATGTCATAAGACTTTCTGCGGGAAGTTTTTGCAACTAATTCCTGCCAATTTACTGTGTATCTCTGCTGTTTTCTTAGCCTACGTAGGGAGGAGATCAAAGGACAGATTTTTACCTGTAAGCAGATCTAAGGTATAGCTGTGTCAACATCAAAGAAATATTTTAGAAAGGTGTAAAGCCTTATAACAAGAACAATAAAACCCACTTAATTTCATGTTGTTTGAAAAGGTGGGGTTTTCTTTGGAAACTGCCCTAGACCGTAGTTGTATAGGGCTTACAAATGAAAACAGCTTGTTAGAAACCTTTGGCACTTTCATTAATAATACTTCTGTCACAAATAGAAGGTGTTTGTTTTAATGCCTTGTCCTACTCATACTTCAGACATGTTTTGCTTGCCTCTGCATTCAAGTAGCTCACTCTCCAGGCTTGCTGGGCAGGGTTTTAGTCTGGTCTTTCAGCACTGGTGAGATGCTTTACCAGCATGCTACAGTGATGTACCCAGTGTCATGGATGGTGACTATGTTTTTTTTTCCCTGCAGATCTAATCCGTTGCCTTTGTCTGTGGCAAGCAGGACAATGGCTGCCAGCAAGAGCAAGAACCAGAGTTCCTTGGCCCTCCATAAAGTGATTATGGTTGGCAGTGGAGGCGTGGGCAAATCTGCTCTCACACTTTCAATTAAGAATGACACAATATTGTGCATTGGTTCATCTTCTCCAAAGCATGAATTCATACAGTTTACTGAACTTTTTTTAGTGGGACAGGGGAACTAAGTGTAATTAGCAAAAGACCTGAAGACCTCACTGGTAGGAGCAGAATGTAGGAATCTGAGAAGCATATCCTCTGGTAACATCTTTGGCTAAATGTGACAAAATTGATGCTTGTTAGTGAAAGTACAGTCTTTAAAAGCCATGCATAATGTGTAGGTGCTTGTCTGAGTGTACAGAAGCTGTTACCAGTTGGAGCTGAACTTTAATTTTCTTGCCATTATTTTTTGGCCAGTTAAGGCTGTAATCAGAAGTAAGCATTCTAGCTTATTCTGAGCCAGATGATGAAGTAGGCATGTTCATAGCATGAATTCTTACATAGTGGTGTACAAGAAGCTAGATTAGACAGTCTAGACTAGTATGTGAAGGAATACGTGGTCCTGTAATTCAATGGTTAGCATTTATCTATAGGTTGTCCACACGTACTATAGTGAAGTATCTGAACAGGTGACGTCATTAATGAAGGCCAGCCAGCTTAATTGGGCTCATGGCACAGCCTCTTGTACTCTGAGGCCAAGAGAAAGGAGGTGGAGAGGTAAGAAGCTTATGTTGGATGTGTGCTGTCAATACAGAACTTTGTGGATTTGATCAATATTGAATGGACTAAAGCATGTGCCTGTGCAATTACAGAGCAGGTTTTCATGTTCAGCATCTGGATGCTCTTATCTGTTCCAGTTATATCTTCAGGTACCTATATCTGAAGTACATTCAAATGCATTTTTTTTAGAAGTGGGAGACCTGGATATGTGTGAGCAGATTACTGGTAACTTACACTGCATCTCTCTTCTTAAATTGTACGAAAGTTGCTGAACAGCGTTTCATGTAGCAAACTTCTCTTGACTTGGCAAACTGGCTCTTTGTTGTATTAAGTACTTAAATAATTTGCTTTTTATAGTAAAACTGAAAAAAAAAAGGTGGTGGAACTTAGTAGCTGACTGAATTACGAGAAGATTTTTGGGAATTTGAATGTCAATGAAGTGAAACAAGGGATATGGGCAAATACTGAGACTGACAGGAATTCTAAACACTAATCCCTTTCTTATCGCCCTCAGTTTGTAGAAGACTATGAACCTACCAAGGCTGACAGCTACAGAAAGAAAGTAGTTCTGGATGGTGAAGAAGTTCAGATAGACATTCTGGACACAGCGGGACAGGAGGATTATGCAGCTATCAGAGATAACTACTTCCGCAGCGGGGAGGGGTTTCTTCTAGTTTTTTCAATAACAGAACATGAATCCTTCACAGCAACAGCAGAGTTTCGGTAAGCAGTTGCTCTCCCAGGTAGAGCAAAATATCTGGTTCCTATGTTGCTCTGACAACTCTAGTTAAAAGCTATGGCTCTTTATGCTTTGTCTGTTACCATTTGGTCAGTGAAAGTGACACCTGACCATTCCACTCTCAATAACTGGTAACGTAAACCACAGTATTCGGCCTCTGGCTCTAGTTGTCCTCATGCCTACAACTTATGAGTACATTATGCCAGCAGCAACTTCAGGCACGTAACAGATTCTTGGACTCCTAAAACAGGCATATTCAAGCCAATTTTCAGTCTTCATGGATGTGAAGTTTAATTATCTTAGAGCAGTACTTCTGGAATTAAGTCTGTCTCTTGGCCAGGTTTCAGACACTGTATTGCTTACTGCTAGAAGCAGGTGCTCTAAGGAGAGGAAGGATTAGCCTCCACTCTCAGGTATGGATTGGTGCCAAACAAGGGTTGGCAGCCAAGAAGTGCTATTGTAGGCAGACATATTCCTAGAAAGACACAGGGTAATAGTAGGCATTTCCATTTTTGTTCTTGGGATTAGCAGTTCTAACGTAAAAATCGACACCAGCTTGAGCACAAACTGCTTGTGTAGTGGGGGCGGGGGCGGAAAGAGCAATTTAATTAATGGTTTTGTTTTAGAATTCATGTAGCCAGGTTCTTCAGGGTGAGTGCTCTAATTGTTGTTTGAGAATACCTGTTGCCTCAATGTGGAAGGTAATCTGGAGGTTCCCTAGGACAGCTGTATAACTTAAAGGAAAAATGTTCAAAACATAAGGAAAGTGCTAGGAGTTCCTATGTTTGCCAGATCAAAAGCTCTCTATCCCTGTGCCTTATATTCACTTTGCTCCAGTGATACAAAGTTAACAGATACTAACTGGTAGTGGAAGTGTTAGAGCTAAAGGAGACACCTAAGTCTGGCTTTTTCTTGAATCTATGGCAAACTCCCCTTGCACTCCAGGGCTTTGGTCCAGGTTAAGATATTATACTCTTCCAAGAGTAGTAGAAGATCACAATGTCTTTTAAGAGGTATAAAAACAGTGTTTCATCATCACATAATACTTCTGTGACTTTGCTTCTGAAGGCTGACAGTCATGGGGCACACAAGCAGAGCAGTTCTGCTCAGTTTGCTCTAACTGGAGCACTGAACTGTTGTAGGGCTGTAAAACTGAGTAAGATGGAGGAAAAGGTCACTTAGCACTTAAAGAATAAAAAGAGCATGAGACACTTGGAAGCATGCAGCTTTGGTTTTGGCTTGTGTGCCTAAGTGAAATAAAAGGTTAAACCCAAGGTTTAAGACTTTGGATGAAAAAGAGTAGGAGTGTTTATCTTGGCAGCTTGGGTTTTTTTTTTTTTTAAGGCTTCTGTAACTAGGTTGACTGTGTGTTGCTTCAAGATCCCAACACAGCAAAACAATGAAAAAGCAATGCTGGCCCTAGAGATGAGCAAGAAGGACCTAAAAGTTTTGAGATGCAGGATCTCCTACTTTTTAATGGTTTGGAAGTCAACAAATAGTGGAATTAAATAAATGGAATACTTAGTTAGGCTGACACACAAGAACGAGCTCCTTGGCCCTGGAAGGAGGCTGGAATGGGTAGTATGAAACCCAGTATCACAGACCAAACTGTACATTGGTATTATAGATCCTTTAACTTCCAGAATTCTAAAACCATGAAAAAGTTGAATACTGAACAAAATAGGGTCTTGTTTTTAAACCCTAGCTCTGCTGCTGATGCTCTGCATTGTGTCTGCTTTCAGTGCCTCTGTATTCTGAAAATATGTGAAGGGGGCAGCTGAATGCAGCAGCAGACTGTTTGCTCCAGTATTAATGGTATTTTAGAGTCTCATGTACTCTCCATACATTGTTATTTTGTGGATGGAAAATACAGCCATCTGAAGCAGTGTGGTTACACAGTGGGATGAGAGGGTGTCGCACTGTCCTCATGCCTAATTTGGCTCTTGTTCGTAACAAAATGACGCAATCTAAAAATAGTTGTAGACTGGTAGAGTTGTCCAGCGTCCTAGATGGACAGCAGCGTGTGTCAGTCTGGTTTCAGCCTGTGTTTTACTCCAGTAATAGCACAGAGACTGGTGTGCAACATTACTCCTTTCCTGGATGCCAATAGCTCCTCTTAGCATTATAGAGGACAACAAGGTTAATTCTGATGGTTCAAGTATCTTCTTGGAGTCTTTGAAGGAGGAAGGTTGCTGGCATTTCAGTTCAGCACTACATAGTAACACTCTCTTCTTTGTGTAAATTTTAGATGGCCATTAGGAATGATCTCTGCCACCTAATTGGGCTGCTCCCAGCCTCCTGCCTTGACAAAGACTTGATGTAGCCTGTGAGTGGAAGGTGGTGACTGAATGCCAAGGTGGAACTTGACAAACATGGCACTGTTACTCTTTTTTCCTCATTCAAATGTGAACTCCTGTTGTCAGGAGCTCTTCTGTCACACTCTTTTTCTTTATCAGAGCCTAATAACTCACTAAACTAAATGCCTTCCTGGAAGCGTGATGCTTTCAGTAGTAAAAAGTCCATAGCATTAATATGTTAACCTTGGAAAAATTTTGAAGTGTATGTCCAGCCGTTGGGAAATGCATTGTTGTAAACACAAGTAATGTGCAGACCACTTGGGTCACTCCTGGTAAGTGTGGAAGTTTTGTTGCTACTACTAACACAGGTATTTTTATTTTGAATACCTAATGCATTAGGGAACAGATCCTGCGTGTGAAAGCTGAAGAGGATAAAATCCCTCTACTGGTAGTGGGAAACAAATCTGACCTGGAGGAGCGCAGACAAGTGCCTGTAGAAGAGGCTAGAAGTAAGGCAGAGGAGTGGGGTGTGCAGTACGTAGAAACCTCTGCTAAAACTAGAGCGAATGTAGATAAGGTAAGACAAATGACATCTGCTCAATTAGTTTATTACTACTGTTTTGTAGCTGACTCTTGTTGGGACAAAAGCAAATCCACAGTTTAGCTTCGGAAAGTCTAGTTTACAAAAAAATCAGTGAACTTACTGGAATGTGTACGCTTCACCTGGCTTAGAGAAATCTGAGATCTGGAACAGGTTAATGCTGTTGTCTTGTTTTAACTGTACCTGAACCAATAGCTTTTCAGTAATACACTGGGTAAATGATTCTAAGGATTCCCTGAAGTATATTATTTTGTTTATAGTCTGTGTCCTATTTATAACACCAATAAATAACAAGCTATGGACATGTAGAAATTGTTTCTCCTNNNCACCTGGTAAAGGGTTTGAGTCTCCATCTTCTGTTGTCACTGGTATTTCTTACACTGAAATCTGCTGACTTCCTACCCACACTCCATGTAAGAAATAGCAACGGACAGTTGAGAGTCAACTCAAACTTTCTTTTGTGTTCTGTTTAGTCAATACAGCATTCATGAATCAAGCCTGTGGACTCAATTCAGACTTATTTAGGCAATGCAAAAGTTGATATTTAAATACTGGCTAGATGCACTCCTTACTGGTCTGTCTTCTCATCCTTAAATAAGTGCTATGGGGTGAGAAAATGACTGTAAGCCTTTCTTCAAAAGGAATATTGTCACCATCTCCTTGAAATGCTGTCCTTGGTTTCTTTTATGTATTGTGACTAGACTCAATTACACTCTACATCTCTCAACCTTCCCCTCCCTGGTACTGGAATAGTGGAAATCAGTGTTGATTTAATCAGTTTTGTTTATATTGGAACACTTGTGATGATAATGTTGGAAAGTGAGAACATCTGCATCTGTCTCTTGTCTTGCTGAAGATAAAAACGTTGATTAAAGATAGGTCCCATCACACAATCATGTCTTGGAATAGGTGAGGCATACGTGCTACCTCTTAATAATTAGCTGGCTAGTGAGTTGTATGGTGTCAAAAACCAAATGAAGTTGAGCAGTTGCCACATCTATTACTCACTGTTAATTTTATATGTAGTGTTTCTGATGCACAGCAACCTAGCACATGGTTAGTTTTGCTGTTGGTTATGCAATGGTGGTCACGTATTGTTCATCAAAAACAGTCTAGAAATGGAAAAGTCAGTACTTAGCAGGTCCTGTTGTCAGCTGACTGAGCTGAGCTTTCTGATGCAGTTTAAATTAAGTGCAGTTGCCAAAAATCAGTTCTGTCACTGTGGGGAAGTGTAACTCTTCTGATTGTGGAGTCTCTCAATGAATTTGGCTGCCTGCTGCTTTGAAGGACTAGAGAGACTTTAAGTAGAGATTGTGTCTTACTTATAACTGGATGCTTAAGACACTTCCTTGGTGAAAGTAATTAAGTGGTTGTTCAATGAAGCACGCTGCAGGACTGAATTAACAAGTGGTATTTCTTTCTGAGATAAAGTTGTGGATACTGTTCAGTACTTAGTGTTGTAATTTAAGATTGGAAAATATTTTTTAAC
>WEKX01000957.1:1755254-1774225 GCA_013390025.1 Pitta sordida | reverse complement strand
TGTACTAGATTGCTTTTGTGCATTCCAACTCTGAACTTCGAAAAAAGTAAGATGTGATCACAACCTCTGTTGGCCTGGGTTTTCACAGGGGCTTATCGCAAACTCATTGTCTTCCATAACTAGTTCAACTTGTCAGGCAACTCATTGGATTGGGGAAGCTGTACTAAATAAAAGGTGCTGTAATCTTAATTTTTGTCAAATTAAATTCCTTCTCTGTTACTTGTATCTTGTATGGGCAGAAAAAATGGTTAACCAATTCTAGAAATGCTTCTCTCTGAGCAGTGTGATTACTTGGTATTAAACCCCCAAGCTGACAATACTGTTTTGAAGCAGAAGCTGGAAGCCTTCTAGCTTGCAGGACTTGTCACTTGAGCTGTATCACCTGTGTCTAAAGCCTAAGCACCTAAAAGGACACTGGGAGCTGTAACATTTTTAACAAAGTTTCCCCTTGAACTTCCATGGACAAAGATCCTTTTTTTAAGTGCNGTGTTCTGTTTAGTCAATACAGCATTCATGAATCAAGCCTGTGGACTCAATTCAGACTTATTTAGGCAATGCAAAAGTTGATATTTAAATACTGGCTAGATGCACTCCTTACTGGTCTGTCTTCTCATCCTTAAATAAGNTTCTTCTGGAGGAAGGCAACTCACTTAGGTTTGGTTTTAGTTGGGACTTAAAGGTTAAGTCCTTAATTAACCTAAAGGATGAACAACAGTTGAATTCACATTACAAGCCTATTTAGGTCAAGCCGCTCTGAGGCAGATTGTAGAATGTGTCTTAACAAAACTGGATAAACTGTCCTTGCTGTATGAACAATGAACTCAGCCAAGCTCAAAATGAGCAGCTCATCTGTATTGGCTCAAGAGACTTGCATGCCTTGACCTTTGATCTCTTTAGTCTTAAAGTACCTGACAGTATTTGATAGGACAGATGAATTTCTTCCAAGAACAGCAAGTCTCCCACTGATGTTTTTACAGTCAATGTGCTGTTCTCACTCAGGTTATTTTTCTTATTTGTTTTCCAACTGATAAAGCTACACCACTGAGGTGGACTTACTTGGAAGACGGTGCTTGCTGCTTCATGGTTTGATACTGCGTCTCTTCAATGTTCTCTGCTTGTCACCTAGTACAGTAAAACTAGGCCTGGAGACTAAGTAAAGCAGCTTTCCAGTGTTCCTTTTGTGTACTTGTGACAAACTTTAGTTTAACTGTCCAGTTCCAGGTGAAAAGAGGATATAAAAAGGCAGCTACCGTGCCTACTTTTTAACAGTGGGCAACAAGCATTCTGACTTATACCAGGAAGGCAATGGAACTAGTCCCCTGGACTGGAATCCTGTTGCCTCCATCTCCTGTGGTGAAAGTGCCTGAATGTATGCCCTTCAAAATATGGGCAATATGATCTGAGGGTCCTTGAATGGCATCCAGATGTGCTTCACTGGACATGAATGGACATCAGTGCCAGGTGGGTTGAGTGGAGGGAATATAAAATGGCACAGAGAAATGCTTTCTGTGTGCAGAGTAAATGGAGCTTTCCCTTCCCATTGAAATGAGTAACTGCAGATCAGATATATCAAATAAGGATGACTTTGCCAACAGAAGGTGTGTGTGGCTGCCTAGCAACCTTAGCATGTTGGGTAATTAAACGGCAAGACTTCTCTCTGTTGGTAATGTGTGCTCTTAAATCATTCTGGAGCATTGCTGTAGGCAAGTTACTGGATATTTGAAGCTGGAGGTCATGGAAGACTTGACTATGCACTTGCACTTAAACATTCAAGTATTATTCTTGCATAATGGCTTAACATAAAGTCAGGGAACTGTTTACTGCTGTGTGCAATCTTCCATATGTGGCTTAGCTGTGGATATTCAAGTGCTCCAGTTTTCCTTCTGGTTTGAGCAGAGGAAACATCTGAGACAAGCCCCTGTTATAATAAGGGCTCAGCTGTTATATGAAAAAAGCAGGCGTGCAAAGGCAGACTTTTTTCTAGAGTGACATCTCTTTAGGTGGGAGTACAGATGCAGCATGAAGTGTGTTTTTAATGTGCCATGTGTGCTATACGGACTTAATACACCTGTTCTGCAATTTCTAGATGAGCACTTGGCTTGATGAAGAGAAGGATGCATGTATACATTTACTGGGCATTAAACTTCAGTAAGATGTTAATAACCATCTGAAGTTCCAGTTAAATCCTATCTGTTTTAATGATAATGCTTAAGAATGCTTTAGGTCTAAGGTACAAAGCTGCAATCTGGAATGTAGTAAGATGTGTGTAGGGGGGAAATGCATCTAACTAAATGCTTACTCAGATTGTTTTTTAAAACTTCCCAAAGCATTAACCCAGTACTTGGGCCTGACAGGTCTATCCTTGCTCAAAAAGAAGATATGGTTTATCAGTTCAGCTCAGAGTTTATGTAGACAGAAGCTTTCAAAACTTAATTGCCATAAGCATATGTTGCAGTGTTCACCTCCTGTTGACTTTATAGTTGGGAAAAGAAGGGAAGAGGAACAAAAAAAAGCTATGATTTTCACTGTAATCTCCACACTTGATGGAAATGGCAGGTGTTCCTCTTGGGAGGGGAAGGTGTTATC
The DNA here is from genome assembly GCA_013390025.1 of Pitta sordida. Taxonomy (NCBI): domain Eukaryota; kingdom Metazoa; phylum Chordata; class Aves; order Passeriformes; family Pittidae; genus Pitta; species Pitta sordida. The sequence goes on along the minus strand of WEKX01000957.1, from coordinate 1,771,639 downwards.
TCTGACACCAAGTGAGAGGTTTAGCATAGAGGAAGTGATTGTGATTGCAAGACGTAATAAAACTGCCTCTAAACGATGTATGCTATACTATACAATGTAAATTCTTATTTTTTCCTTATATAGCTTCAGAGCTTTGTCTCTAACTTGCACAAACATTTTTAATGTCTGTAAAACTGGTCACTTTTCATTATCATGCTAATACAGCTGATTTGTATTACTATTGATAATAAAAAGATCAAAATGATCTTCATATTTGTTTGTTATTGATTTTTACAGCATTTTAAAAGCATGTCTGATCCCCAGATTCTTGAACAGCCAACCACTGATTTTCAGTGTCTGGAACTAACCTTCATATCAAATATGTAACAGGACTATGTTGCAGACTGTGGGGAGGGTGGGAAGGATGAGGCGACTGAGACCCTCATTGTTGATTTTCTGGAAATAGTATGCATGTTTTTTAAAACTGAACTGGCATGGTAGTTTGATTCATTCATAGTTAATTTTCCACAATCTAATTGTATCAGACAGCTTGTATCAACTGTGTAAATGACAGAGTTGCTTTCCCTTTCTTCCAGACACTCTTGTGGCTCGAATAACAGAATAAGAAACTGTGGAAAAACAGGTCTGTAGTCTTCTGAGTGTGTCAGACTATGTTCTCTGTGTAGGTTTGTGATGAATGAGCTGCAGCAGAGAAGCTGAGATGTCTCTGAGGCAGGATGGCTCAGGACAGACCCACTGCACTCTAATGCCGCTTACTTTGGAGTGGTAGAGAAATGGGATTCGCAGTAAACTTTGTGTGCAGTTTCTGGTACCACTGCTGTACAAGTTGGAAGTGGAACATTTCCTAGTTGATGACATCTGGCCAAGGGCTACAGCAGTTCNGTGTTTCAGATTGCCATGGGTTTTTGTGTAGCTCTCTTTTTGCAGTGAAGTAACATTTAGCATATTCTGTGGCAGAGAAAGGGTAGCATGAAAAGTGTCATGTGGGAGGCAGGAGAGGGTTCTGATCACAGCTGTGTTACGTAGCTGTACCCAGAGCCCAGAATGGGACCTTTTTCTTCAGGTACTCTGTGGATGTTTGTGATGAACAGGCTTGCCTTTAGTTGCAGCAGGATGACACTGGAGAATGATTGTTCATATCTCAGCAATCACGACAACCATGACAAGACATGACAAGAATGACAGACTGGCTTCTGCCTTTGTGCTTGCTTGTGCTCTGCCCCAGCTAGAACACTTAAGTGTGGGTCTGTGAGCTAAGTGCTCTGACAATTTCTGGGATGGTACAGGCAGCTCTTGCTGAGAACTGCTGGCTCCATCTTGTGGATTTAGGAGTTAGAAGCTCCACCACAGAGAGGGGCTGTTCATTGTGCTCAGACGAGCACACAAGGCACTGCTATTTATCTGCCACCTGAATTACTTGTAGAAATCCACGCTAGCTAAATTCTTCTGTTTTCGCTGCTCTGTTACAGGATTCTCTCATGCAGTATGAGATCTTGTTCTAAATTTAAATTTTCCTTTTGCATGCAAATGCTAATGTTAAATCTTGCCTAAACATTCTTCTGTGCAGCAGAACACCCGGTTTCTCATGAGGATGGTGGATTTACGTTTTCTATGGCGGTAAACCAGTTTGCATTGCAAGTGTAAGTTTTTCTACTCACTGAGCACTGATTTGCATGCCAGAAAGAATACGTATTGTTCCCTGAGACTGTGCAGTACTTCACAAAACACTTTGTTTCTATGGGTGACTAAAGATGCTGGGCTTTCTTTGAAATACAAAGGCTTAATTTGGGGGTGGGGCAGAGAATTTTAAAATTTTTTTTTCCCCTGGCCCTCAGTCTTTCCTCCCCCCACTGCCCCAAACTACTCAGTGTCTGTTATGGAAATAGAATCTACGAGGGATATGGCCCATAAGCATTGTAACTCCAAAGGGGTTTGGAAGTAAAATGTTGAGACTGGGATCATGTGCTCTGCACTTGCCTTCCTGACAAAGTTGATTAATCTCAGGAGTTTACGGTAAGTTCCATTCATTGAGCTTTGTTACTTGGCTTTGAGGCAGAATCATGTTTTTGATATAATCAGAGTTTCTACAGTTTGTTTTTGAAGTCTAGCATTTGGGGTATTGGAGGCTTTATGCATTTTGGCTTCATAGGTCAAATACCAGAATTCAAGGACAAACTTGTGCACACATGTAGCATTGAGAGACAAGGAAAGTTAATCCCTACTGTTTAATACAGCTCTGGTTTTGTTTTAAAAAGGAAAATACATACAACAAACTGAACCTGCTGTTTAGATGAGTGTTTCGACCTGTGGTCTGTAGGAGTGCTCTGTAATGTGATTACTCTCCCCACAAAATGATGGCATTACAATTCTATACCTGTAAACAAGGAAAACAACTGGGGACTGGGGGAAGGAGTAATTAAATGAAAAAAATAGCCAAATTCTTTCTTGCCTCTAAATGAAAACCATCATGGCAGCATTGCCCAATAAACCCTGATGTATTACTCCTAAAAGTTTGGCTCTTAAGTTTTAGAAAGGCTGCTGAGAACTTGAAAGAGATGGTCCTGGACAGGCATTGACCTCCCTGACAAACATATCCTTTCCCAGAATGACTAGCTTTAGAAATCAGAAGTTTAAACTGTTTTCTACTTGGAAGCTGGCGTTATGAAAACCAAAACCTACTAGGTTGCTGAAAAAAATATCTGCAGGGTGGACTTTGCTACCCTGGCAGTATTTCTTCTAGCAAGTGCCCTGGTCATGGGTGTGGAAGAACCTTCTTTCACTCTCAAATCTCTGTTTTCATTTCTGTATAGGCCTGCTTAAGGGTTTCAGATACTCCTAGTTCTACTTGAGTTCAAACGACTTAATGACGCATGAGGCCTTCTTTCTGTCACTTCTGGTGGCTGTATTCGACTTCAGTGCTGAACAGTGCCACTCACATCCCCAGCTATGGCTGGCCACCCCATTCCAGCTCTGAGGACAGCAGGACAACAGAAAATGAATCACACTAAGGGAAGAACAACTGCTTAAGGAGGAATTATGAGCACTAGGAGAGCTGGATGCTTCAGACTTTGCTAGTGAAAGCTGCTTCCTACCTGAAGAACAGCAGCAGAGTTTGTGATTTACCAATGCCTGCAGCCAGGTTAGAGCTTTCTTATGTGACACCTTGAGTAAATTCATTTGAGCAATAACAGTAGTGCAGTAAAGACTTGTGGAACAGAGTGTAACACTGTGCATGCTTGAGGTGTTTTGATTTGCCTTTTTTTTCCTCCTTTTCCCTCCCTGAACACTATGGAGAGAAGAGGGCAGGCAGAGCTTCTCCTGCGTGGGAATAAAGGCCACATTTGCAGCTTTGCCTCAGGAGCTTGAAAAACCATAAGTCAGGCCTCCAAAACTGCATTTGGTTTGGAAATAATGAGATGCCTTAGAAAATGAACTTGGAGTTCTCTTTCAGTCTCTTTGTTTCCAAGCATTTTGAGTACCCTTGCTTCATGTTTGCAAGCTTGCTTTCTTCAACAATGATGGCAGTAGTACTTTTTTCAATGAAAAAAAAAAGTTGTTCTTATGCCCCAGGTGCTGGAATCAGCAAGCATAAATTTTAAAATATTGTGGCATTTGGAGAGAAGTGGAGGCAGGACATACAAACCACTCAACTTTAAGCCCTGTTTCCACTGGGTCACCATCCTTCACAGTAGGAATCTGAAGGATTGTAAAAGCTGAAGCATAAGGATCCCCTGTTGGTGGTCCCAGTGTCTGTCTTGGCAGCTTGCCAGGAGCCCAAGGGATGCACTTAATTTTCTTTATTCATTAGCATATTTTTAATCAAATCCATCAAACCACAATGTTTCCACATGTCTCTCCCATGGCAGATGAACAAAAATAGGTCAGTGCTCAAATGCACCTTTAACACACTGCAGTTCACTCCTCTTCTATTGTTGCGGTTGGAGGACAGTGGATGACTTGTCCTCTGCACCTCATAAAAACTTGTGATGAAGACTTTGCTTCTCTCCTGAAAGAGGAAAGCACATGGAGTTTGTCCATGATACAGACTGCTTTCCACCCGCTGCCCAGTTGGAGGGCAGGAAGAGCTGCATCTGAATCCTCTCCAAAGTTTACAGCATTTGCTTAATAGTGAATAATCAAGCAGGTGCGATGTCCAGGGTTGAGTTCCCTGGCCCTAACGAAGTTCCAAGACTGCTTACACCTAGTTTAATAACAGGCTTTTTACATTCTTGTCACCTGTAACCTACCTTCATATACCTCATGCTGCCAGCCCATTTCTAGCTAGGCAAGGAAAATGTTGCACTGTTGAGATCATGTTCACACTTGCAGCTGAGACATGTCTTGCCTTGTTTCTTATCTCCGAATTGTTCATAACAAGAGCTAAGTAAAAATTACTCTTCATGTTTTTTACATGAGCTTTCAAAGTTGGTTCTGGGTGGGGTGAATATTGCGTCAACACCAAGTTAAAACTTATCTTCTATTCTTTTTTTTGGAAGAAATGGGGATATAGATTCCAGGGAAACATTCTCTTCCTCGTGAGACAAAAATTGGGTAAAGTCTAAGGTATTAAATAGGCTTGGTATTTGAAATGCAAGTCTGTGACAAAGGGGTGTGTGCTTTATTTTTCTTTCTTCATAAAAAAAACCAACCCCAAAAGCCAGGACTTCAAGTCAAACAAGTTGATGAAGACCTATCCTAAACACAGAAATTGGAATGGACTTGCAGCCTGTTCCTTACTGTTGTAAAAGCTAGAGACGTGAAAAGGGAAAAGCTCTGCAGCCCTACCTCTCCTGGTAACCCTTTCCTGCTGACAGCATCATCACCCCAGACAGACTGCAGCAAGTGACGCAGGCACAGAGAAACCCCTGCTTCCCTCTGCTACTGGCAGATTCTCCCTTTTGGTTGTCATGGGTTCCTTTGTGGTTCCTCTTGTTTTGGGAGATAAACCAAGGGGTGAGGGTAGGATAGGCATCTTAGCAAGACTGTTAGTTTTGTCTTCCCAGGTAAAGGAGCTAGGGATTTCCTACTGAGAAGCCTTTTGCATTTTGTGTCAGAAGCCCAAACCCAGAGTATAATCTCTAAAGCCTGGAAGTCCATAGTGAGAAAATGAAATCTTCTCTGATGTGCACCAGGTGGTCTCTGCTGAGGGGATGGGAACCTGTTTACTCCTTCTTATTACATGCCTGTAATCATTCACAGCAGCAGTCATACTATGGGCAAATATTCTGCTTCTATCAATTTCCTGTTCTATTCATTCAGCTTTTATACTTCGCTGTAAGAACTGTCTACATTTAGTAAGAACTATCAACTACTTGGTTACTTTCAAGTCTTAATACATACAGTTAATGCTTTGCCTAATCTGAATCCACCCTTACTTACCCCTGTATTCTTGTATTATTTTTTTACAACTACTGTTAAACAAACCTCACCCTTGCTACCTAGACAGAAAATAAGTTACAATAGGACTGATTTTACTACAGACTTAATCCTGCAAGTTTGTGGCTTGTCCCTTCAAAAGGGGAGAGAGTCACTTGAGAACTTTAACTTGTGATCTCTCTGCTCTCCTGTAATGCCTGCTCTGTGGGCAGACCTGGATATGTACAGCATTTTTCATGCAGTGGTTTGGACTCTAGGGGAGTTGCCTCTGCTGTTATTTTGTGGACTGCTAACATGGCAACAACAGTGATGTTTTGGTTTGGGGGAAGCGGACGTAGAAAAGGTCTTGGGCATCACTGTAAAGTGTAGCAATACTACTCCTGGCACCCACCACAAACTCCAGAACTTTGCCTTTTGTCGTGATGCTTCCTGGGCCATGCTCTACTACAGAATGGCAGCCACCAAAACCAAGAGACTGCTCCTTTGCCTGAGCAAGAAATGGGCAACACAGCCTCTTAAATCTACCTTGCTTGGGGGCTGAGAATCCCTTGGGCTTCACGATTTAGGTTCTCTTGGCTTTCTTCCAGGAACACAGCGTGGGTCCGTTCTTGCAAGGGAAAGTCAGGGTGGTTGGCAGCACAGCAGTGTTTTGTATACACTACACTCAGCGCTCAAAAGGCTAGTGCTGAACATGGGGAATTTCACATGGCTCAGTTCCCTTCTGCCCCAGGGAATGTGGTTGTCTCTTCTCCCAGCAGAGTGCACTTACAAGGGTATGCTTCATGCCAGGGAGGGACTGCCTCTGTCCTCTTAGTTTCATGTGAGTTGGGCCATTCTAAATGTTTTGGCTACCAGGGTAGGAGGCCTGCCTTGTGGCTCTCTGAACTGTCTATTTGAAGAGTTGTGGGTTCGTGCTCCTTTTGGTCAAGCGCTGACTCAACTAGAGGCTTGGGGAGTGCTCCTGTCCCAGCATCACCCCATAGCCTGTGCCTTCTGAGAAGACCTAATCTGCCTCTCGTGCTCCCTGGGACTTCTGTCAGGCAGGGAAGAAGACTGAGCCGAACTATTCTTCATGAGCTGTTGGACTACTGACTAAATTAAGGTACGAATAAAAATAGCCTACACCCATATCCTCCACCCACCTTGAGCTCTTTTAGAAAAAGGGAAGAAAAAAATTATATTTATTGCTGCAGTTTTGGACACCTGATCTGGAAGGTGGGCAGACTGAAAACACCTGCTGCACTGAGTCCTTAGAGAAGAAAGTTAGAGATGTTAATCTCTTCATTGTAGAAGACTGAAGTCTGAGATGGATGCTGCAGGCTTTATGAGGCTTGGAGGCCTTTGGTTTGCTACTAAAGCCAGTGACAAGCACCTGGGCATCCTGAATGTTATCAGTCCCTACCACATCAGACGCTCGGGGTTCCTTTACATTTTGCTATGACACAAGTGATTTTAACATAGAAAGTCAATTAATGGAGAGAGGAATTCAACATCAGGTAAAACCATGTATTTTACAAATTTGAAGTTGTACTAGTAGAAGTTGAATAAGGCAAAACATCCTCTTCTGTCTCCTTGAGCTTTGTCCTGGCCTGCATGCACAGCATGGTTTGTACAGGGACTGACAGGGAGTGGATGTATAACAAACGTTTCCTCAGAGTGAAATCTGTGTGCAAGTCTTATTTCTCATGATATTTGTTCAAGTAGTTCATCATGCTGTGGTAAATTTACTTAATTGCTATCCAGGAAATACAGGCAAATAGCATCCAGTCATACTGATGCTACTGACCAAAATATTCCTTTCCATTGTGACTGCATACCATTGCCATTGCCCATTTTGTGGTAGGGGAAATGCCTCTGACCCAAGAAACACCTAAGAAAATGAAAGGAGCCCTTAGAACTGCAGTCTGAGCCATCACACCTAATGCTCACTTATTGATAGTCTTTGCCTAATGACATAAAAACACATACACAATGCTATTGTGCCTAAATAACTGATTATCTTAAATTTTCCCTAATCCTGACATCTGGAAAAAGCTGTGGCTATACAAAACACTGTCTATTTCTAATTCTTTATGCAGCTCTAGCACCTCTCACCCTGAAGGACCAGACCCCTTGAACTCTGAACTGTCACTGCCCTCCCATTCCCTCTGAAAGACCACAGTAAATGAGGTCATCTTGGAGAAGTCCAGCTGTGTGATAGCAGCTGCTGCCTCATGCTCCCTTAAAGGGAAAGGGGGGCCTGGTTTGGGATGTGATGGGACCAAGTGGCTGCAAGCCTTGCATTTTCTCTGTCTCAGTGCCTTTTGCTGTTCTTGTAGAGGTGGCTCTATACCAGAGGGTCCCAAAGGGCACAGCAGCCAAATACAGCCTCGAATGGAGTGAAAATTTGTGTGCAATTTGGAGCAAGTACTACTTTACAATGACCTCTAGTAAAGAGGAATTGTGGAGAATAAAACAACTAATTGGGTCTGCATCAGGATGCTTTAGTACCAATGCTAAAATTTGGTCAAGGAAATGAAGCTCACACCTTTCTGTTGCACACAAATAAACCAGTATTTCCAAGGGATCTTTCACAACTAGCTTTGGTGAGGATTTATCACGCATAATATCCAAACCTGAATGCACCTGGCTCTGGTTTGGGATCCTTAGTGATTGTTTTTTGGGGTTTGGGTGGGGTTTTTAATATTCCATTTTCAGCTGGAAATTACTGATGTGACCAAAGTCCGATTCCTTTCAGCAGTTTCTCCCTTCCTCCCCCCACCTTTTCGCACTCCCTGAGGTCTGACCATCTGGAAATCCTCCTCCACCTCTTCATCATGTGTGAATTTCCACCTAGGGCTGAAAGTGTCACTGTACTAAAGTGTGATGCATTAACACATTGAGGCAGAAAGCAGAGGGGAGTTGGGGATTATAACACTTCATGACCCACTCCGCAGTCGCTCTATGATTTAATCATCTTTATCAGCTTGTATCCTTTTCTTTGTATCCCATATTTTCCCTATATCCTTTATTAAAAAATTCCTGTAATTAAAAAAACCTCCAACCCTCTACACAAACAAGTAGAGTACAGAATCATGTATTGAGACTTGGATCAACTGAAAAAGGCAAATATCTCAAGGAAAACATGCCTCACTTGAGCAGACTCAGGGATCTAGAATGCTTTTTCATAATGAAGCTCACTAATTATCCATATCTCCTATTGCAAACTTGGGGTTCTTCCTGCCAGGTCTCTTGCACATGACCTGAGCAATAGTAATTTTTATACACACCTATGAAGTACAGGCAGCTATAATGTTACCTTGTACAGAAATGAAATCAAGTTCTGAAAACTGTGCTGTGCTGGTTTACTTGGTCGAATGGAATGGAAAATTCACTGTTTTGGAAGTCAGCTGCCTAGCCTTCTTCTAACGAAATACTGAGGCTTATTATACTTCAAATAAATATATATATATATATTTTGTGGCTTGGTTGCTGTAATCATCTTGGATGTAATAATGTTACTAGCCTCAGGGCTATATTTATTAAGATTTTAATTTAAAATCTTTCTGTCCTTCAGCATTTAAACAGAGGAAAACCCCATCTGGAGTAGCCAAAAAAAAAAGTTCATCCTTTTCCATGCGTTCCCCTCCCCTAGGCCCTCTCTCTCATCTTTTAAGCAAAAATCCCTAGAACAACACACTTTGCTGTTGTAGCTCTGCACCCTCCTAACACCTCAGTACCCGTGTAGGTTTGGTAGACCCAGTATCTGCTGAACATGGTCCACATGCTTCTGTCCTTGCTGTATCCGAGGTGGCGGTTTGTTTTCTTATCCTTGTCTAGTAGTACCAGTATATTTCACAGTAGTATTTCCACAGTTTTGATTTATTCTTAATCAAGTTCTCACTAAGGATCTCAAACAGGAGGGGAGGCAAGACTATTACTCAGATATGGCAAAGGGCTGTGGAGAAGTTTCAGGGTTATTCTTTGTTAATAAACTGCCACACTTCTGAGGAGATCATGGCAGGCAAATAACGGAACAAGAAGACCTGCTTGTAACCTGGAGAGTGAAAAGCTGTCACAGTGTAAGTGCTTTTTCAGGTGTTTGGGAAGAAATGGCAGATATTAGACTCAAGGCATACACGTAGTTTGCAATCCATTTTGTTTTAATCCCACAGCATATTCAAGTTATTTAAGCAGGGCAGAGGGTGATTCAGAAATTTTTGTTAATAACCCTCTCACATGACTTAGTAGTACCGAAACACCAGCAATGGGTGGTAGCAGACGTCTTTGCTTGTAGCTTATGCCCAAACAACAAACAGAGTGGATGGGGGAGTCTGAATATACTTGACAGAGGCCTGCAATGGCTAAATAGCACTGGGCAAACAACTGCATCAGGTGGGCCAGCTGTCAGCTGCAATATATCTGCAGAGCTCCACTAACTGTGACAGTGCTACTGCTCTGCCCTAGTGGAAGATCCTCCTTGCTTGGGGGAGTTTGGTGCTGTTACAGGATCCCCTTGCTCCTGGCCCTAGCAGTGAGTGCATCAGTCAACCCTATCACAATCATCTGCCACATCTCTCTGATGTTCTTGTGCAAACAGCTGAACTGCACAAGTTTTTGTTTAATATAATAAGACTCCTGGAGACAAAACTGGACAATTTAAGTATGAGCATATTGAAAATTACTTTTGACATAGAGCACCAAGGCCATGTCATTTGTGTCAAGCTCCATGCAAAAGATTAATTCCTGTATGCTGCTTTCCCTCTTTCCAAAGCAACTTGGAGAGGGTTGAATACTGTCATCCTAGACTTACAGCTAGTGAAAATGGGGTGAAGAGAAAAAAAATCAGGCCTAAGTACAGGTGTTTGGCTGCAGCCTGTCCCATAGGCAGCAGGTGTAGACACTTCTACATTGTGCTACTTGCTTGTAGAAAGGGTAGCTTATGTTCAGGTACTCATCAAGTGCTACTGATTGTCCATCATGACAAGCTCAAGCTTCCCTACTCGGTTTCTCTCACAGTATTGCAGGGTTACCAGGCATTTTTTGCTTCTGAGCTCCATTTAAAATTGGAGGGAAAACTCCATCTTGTCACCACTCCCTCATAATCACTACTTTTCTCAGGACAGCTGATTTTAACATTGCTCCATCCTAATGTTCATTTTCTATATCTAGTAAATATATCAATCACAGGTGGATGTATAGGAGAAATGTACCTGTGGACTTCTAAATGCATTGCCTAAATGCAAGTCAAGTTTTAACTACGTATTTTGTTTACCACTTAAATGCAGATTTTATTTTTACCCAGTTTGCTACTTTGCAAGCCTTTTGGTGTGAACTTAAACAAACATGAAAATCATGTTCTTTAACAGTATGTTAAAAGTGCTTATATGTTAAAAGTGCTCACCACAAAGCAGACACTTCTTTGTTGGGCAACCAGCACAGCTTTTTCATGTTCTCTGTGTGTCCTCACCCGCCCCAACCTATTTAGGTCAATATAAGCAACTTCAGAGGAAGTCACTGCCTGGTTATAAGGCTATGTCTTTAGACTGCAGAGGACAAAGTGTGCATGGAAAACAAGAACACTTCTGGGCCATCAACAAGCAACAGATAGCTTTGAATTATCACACGAAGTATCCACCTGATGTTGTTTGTTCCCTTTACTTCGGAGAGTGAAGCAGATCCCTGAACTCAGCCCCTTTGCCAAAGGGCACACTGCTTTGTGTGGAGACCTGCCTGAGGCGAGGTACCTGACTGCATTGTGTCACTGGCACGAGATCCACCTGTGCTTCATTCCCCACTGCAAGCTGGGGAGCTTGGCTCCAAACCTTCCCAGAGCATGGAGGGGTCATCGAAGAGGATCAGTCAGCCAACACGTTGTCCATGATGCACCCCAAGGTAGCTGAGTGGAAGGGAGTGGGACTACAGCTGTGTTGAAGCAGTGCAGTGGGAGCAGGAGACCCAGGCTGTGAGTATTTTCCTTCAAACTTGCCCTGCTGTCCCCCCACCCCATCCCCATCCTGCCTGACACTTGTTCTGAGAGCTGGCATTCAACAGGTGCTCTTCAAAACCTGTAAAGGATTCTGTTTTATTTCTCTGTGACTAATCTTCTATATTCTTCTTGTACCTGCTCTAGATGAGGAGTTCCCAATTCAGTCAGGTCCTTTGTTTCTGTCTGCTAAATCCCCTTTTTCCAAGTGCTCTTCAGAGGAGGACCTTTTCTTTTAGAGAGAGCAAATCTCTTTCGATGGACGGTTTTCAGTTAAAGAGGCCTGGGCAGGAGCAAAGGAGCAAGATTAGTCTTTTATTGGTTTTTTTTTTTCCAGGAGTTAGGTTTACATTTACCAGTTCTGAAAATGTCTAGGTGATTTAGAATGGCATTTACCTATTTGATTTTCAATAGTATTTTCCTTTCTACAGAGTTAGGGTACTTTTGAAATATCCACTGTTTTTGTCACAGTTGTTTAAGAAGAAATTTTGTGTAGTGAGGAATGAGTCTGATTACAGATACATCATTTCATCTGAAGTTAAAGAATGTCATGAATACAAATTCCAGATAGAGCACAGCACTCCCAGCCTGCCCCTGTAACTGTGTATCTCAGTTTCTCTATGTTTCCTGCAAGATGACAATGGCCACCTTGTAAAAAGCTCTTTAAGATATGAGGCAAAAGCATATACTTCAAGGTCTAGCCTTGAAACTTCTGTGGGATAGCAATGCTCTTCTGAAGTGCCATTTAAAACAGATTGTGTTTCACTACGTGCAAAAATCCCCCATATAGATGCAGCTATATGAGCAAAAAAAAAAAAAAAGTGCTTTTGCCAGTATAGCCTATTTTATTTGGAAAACGCTTGCAGAAAAAGATGCTTGTGCTAGTAAAACTTGTATTTGCTGGTTATCAAAGGAGAAGCATTTCTAGTGCAAACCAGGCCTCTTACATGTGAAGCTTTTATTCAGTTCAGTCGTCAGTACAATAAAGAAAATCCTTCCTCAAAGGGATTAGTAAGGTTACCTAACAGATATTATTAATGGTTTAAGAACATAAAAGGTGCTAATGTAAACTGTTTGTGGTCCCAGTGAGGCCATCATGGAAACACAGAGCAGTGCCATAGCTGCCTTGTGCCATTGCTATGTGCTCAGTTTCTAGAGCTTCCCATCAACTTAGGAAGGTGCAGAGCTGCACCGACTGGCCTCTCCAAAAGTATGACTTCTCATCCACCAGTCCTGAGAAGAATGTGCATAATCAAATATCTAGGTTATAGAGGAAGAGTTATATCTAGGAAGACCCTGCTTTAGCAGGGAGGTTGGATAAGATGACCCTACCAGTGGCCCCGTCCAACGTTACCCATTCTGTTATTCTGTCGTGGTTTGACGTCTTGGAAACATGTGGATTCACATTGGCTGAGGATCTCAGGGTACACTGTTTTCATTATACTAGTAGCTTTTTATAAGCATCAGACTCCAGTCATGAGACTTGATGACTCTCCAGAAAATACCCTCCGACGCTGCACTTTCTCACAGCAGGGCTCCCAGGCTAATCGTGAGCTTGCCCATCAAGCACAAATCCCAGCCATTTCCTTCCCAGTTTCCCCCTGCATTTAATGTATGGAAAAGCATGACCCTGAATCAGATGAATAGCAGCCGGTTTGAGAAGGTGTGTGTGAAAATGTATCCTCACACAGATGAGCTCAGAGCAAATAGAATAGAGAGGAGGAGGGGAGGAGAGCAGAGAGGGGGAGGATGAAGCTACTCTTTCCCTGATAGTTCAGCCACTGTATGTAAGCAACAAGTTTATGCCCAAGGGAATGAACTGAAAGCTGCGGAAATCTTAAAATTAACAGAGCTTTATGGCTCAATCAATAGGCCATGCTCTTTGAGCACGATTGGAAATCAGATGGCACATTTCTTTCTGTTAACCCTGTTTGCTCTCCCTTAAGGCTCTTCTGCCTGAAAATATCTCTAGGAGGAAGACAGAGAAAGTCCATTGTGTGAAAACTGCTTCCAGAATGCTGTGTTGGACACACTTTAAATAAGAATAGAGGTTATTAGTGTATTAGTTTGTTAGTAATTGTGAGAGAAGATAAGTCTTCCCAATATTTGAATATGCAAAATGACTTTGGCTAACCGAGAAAGAGAGGGGGAAGAAAAAAAGCCAAAACATGCCACTGCAGTGAATAACAGGGATGATTAAAAATCACCATATGTAAAAAAGAAAACCTCTGCCTTGTTTTACTATTAGAAATACCTTCCCAGACTTGTTATCACCAAACGCATGATATTTTCCCTCTTTGGCATTTCATTCTCATTGGGGCAATGAAACAGTTGTTTCCAGAGGGAGAGGGACTGTGTTTGCACCTATTTCTTGTTTGACAGTGACCTCTGTGAACCAGTCATCACTGCTCTGCCTGTTGTTTTCTTGTTAGCTCTTTGCTGTCAAATTAATTACTGTGAAGTACTAAGCTTGTTGCATTCACGTGCTCTTATTAGCTCACAGGATGTCAGAGTGATTGGATTTTTAGCATTATTTCTTTTTTTACATTCCAGGCTTTCCATTCAAAACCTGTTACTGGCAGAGAGGAAATACTGTACCTAAGTCTGATCTCCCATCAGGGTAGCTCCAGTGGTGCTGAGGATTTACAAAGCTGTATATGCAATTAGATTTTGTTTATATTAAACCACACATGAACAATCAGATTGGGATTGCAATGTGACTTTCAAGCACAGCATTGAATGTCTTTCCTTTTGCAGTACAGAACAAGAAAGAAACTATTTATGATGCGAATAACATTGTCTCCTCTATTCTTAAAACGTAATAATGAGCTGATCCTCCAGCTGACTCTCTGTATGCTCCTGTGTTGCTTGTACTAGTGACAACCAACAGCACTCGCATGCGTGCAGTCCAGGGATATATGAGAAGTTTTGTTCTTCTCTTCTGCAAAACGAAACAAGCAGAAGGGATTCTTCGCTGTCACGCTTGAGATTTGTGTGTCCTGCATCTGCCCCTTGAAAATCACCAGTCTGGCTCAGTGAAAAAGATTAAGGCCTTGAGAATTTTTTTTTTATTCTTGAAGGTGGATATTTTTTGGGGGGAAGGGAGGGGAGAAAAAAAAAAAAAGGAAGAAAAAAGAAAAGTAGAGACTATTAGAACGGCCGGCAGCCCCGCTGCCCGGGCAGAAGGAGGCTCAGCCCGAGGTGCTCCTTCGTCCAGCGCAGAGGTTCGGGCTGCAGCCTCCACCTCTGCGGGATCCGACAGCCCGGCCGGGCCCGCGGGCACCTCCTCACTGCCGGCTCTGCTGTGCCTCGGCCCGGCCCTGGTGCGCGCAGGGTGCCGGCTGCCGTCGGTCCCGCTGTCCCCGGTCCCGCTGTCCCCCATCCCGCTGTCCCCGGTCCCGCTGTCCCCCGTCCCGCTGTCCCTCATCCCGCTGTCCCCGGTCCCGCTGTCCCCCATCCCGCTGTCCCCGGTCCCGCTGTCCCCCGTCCCGCTGTCCCTCATCCCGCTGTCCCCGGTCCCGCTGTCCCCCATCCCGCTGTCCCCGGTCCCGCTGTCCCCCGTCCCGCTGTCCCTCATCCCGCNGGAAAGGAAGGGAAGGGAAGGGAAAGGGAGGGCAGGGAAGGAAAGGGCAGGGCAGGGCAAGGAACACTGGGAAGGGGGGTGGAGGGCTGGGGAAGAGGGGGGGATCCATCTCCCGGCCGGGGCGGCAGCGAGGCCGGAGCTGCCACCGCTCGACGTCCGTCCGTCCGTCCGTCCTGTCGGACCATGGGACAGGGACGCAAGCGGGTGTGTGGTGGGTGTGTTTGCAGAAACCGGGAGGGAGGGAGGGGACGGGGGGAGTTAAAGAAACAGCATAGTTAATATTTCCACATCAGGAAGTTACTGTAATAGCCCAGGGGGCAAAAGACTTAACTTAATCTCCTAAATAGTGAGGAACCCATGGCGTCTCTGTTATAGGTTGGAGTTCCCACGTGGTTTTAACTCCTGTATAAAAGTTTCAGTAGAAAGTGCCACAATGTCGTGATTTTGCAGGGGGGGAGAATTAGCAGGACGAGATCAGAGGAAGATAAACGAGGAGCAAGCAGCTTCCCCGAGACCTTTCACTGCGGATCCGAAAGGGAACATCAGACGGGTTAAAAAAGAAAAAAAACCCCACACCAAAACCAAAAACCAAGCCAAACAAAAAACCCCAAACAAAACAAAACACGGCGTTCAAGCCAGCACAAGGCGAGCGAAAGATCAAAAAGGCGCAGAGAGGGAGACAGATTAACAGGAAGAGCAGCAGCAACAACAACAACAAAAATCACACTTAAAATAATAATAATAATAATAAAACCCAAACCACCAACAAGGGAGATATTGTTTAAAAAGAGCGAGCGAGGGAGCGAGCCGAAGAGCTGGTCTGACCGAGTGGATGCGTGCAGCTTCTCCTGGGATCGCCGGGATTGCGCCGCTTCCCCGCTCCACGCCGAGCAGCGTGTGGTGCCCTGCCCGCCGTGGGGGTCCCCGGCCGCCGCCGCCGCATCTGCGCCGGACTCCGGACCCTCCGCGCTGCTTTGAAAATAAAAGCATCTCGCTAATAATAAGCGGGGCGGTGGGGGGAGAAGACTCGCAACAGTGGAGCTGCCAGCCGCGCATCCCCTCCCCGCCGCCTCCGGCTCTCTCCCCAGCAATACTCCGGGTCAACTTTGATGGCATGTTGAGAAGCAGCGGGTGCTGAAGGGGGACAACCGAGCAGCGCGGAGCCGACCTGCTCAGAGACCTGCACCCTCGGATTGTCTTGCGGGGGCGGAGTGGGCGGGGGGGTACAAGTGGCATTTCTCCCCCCCCTCTTCCAGGCTATAAATTGGATTGTATATAAATCTGCTTCGTTTATCTCCCTGACCCCCCTCAATGACGCTGGACTAGAGAGCTCCTCTCCGCGGCCCGCCCGGACCTGCCGAAACGAGCGATGGACCACGAGCGACTGCGCCCGGGGATGCCCCTCTGAAGCGACGCGGGGCACCGGGGCAGCGCGGCGCCGCCTCTCCCTTGCTCCCCGGA